>CAMRHE010000743.1:255000-282500 GCA_947044405.1 Leptodactylus fallax | reverse complement strand
GGTAGTAGTACTGGTGGTGGTAGTAGTAGTGGCTGGTGTTGTGGTAGTAGTACTGGTGGTAGTAGTAGTAGTACTGGTGTGTGGTGGTGGTAGTAGTACTGGTGGTGGTAGTAGTAGTGGTGGTGGTAGTACTGGTGGTGGTGGTAGTACTGGTGGTGGTAGTAGTACTGGTGGTGGTAGTACTGGTGGTGGTAGTAGTAGTACTGGTGGTACTGGTCGTGGTGGTGGTAGTACTGGTGGTGGTAGTAGTACTGGTGGTGATAGTACTGGTGGTGGTGGTGGTAGTACTGGTGGTGGTAGTACTGGTGAGTGCTGGTAGTACTGGTGGTGGTGGTAGTACTGGTGGTGGTAGTACTGGTGGTAGTAGTAGTACTGGTGGTGGTGGTAGTACTGGTGGTGTAGTGGTGGTGGTGGTGGTGGTAGTACTGGTGGTGGTAGTAGTGGTGGTGAGTACTGGTGGTGGTGGTAGTACTGGTAGGTGGTGGTAGTACTGGTGGTGGTTGTACTGGTGGTGGTAGTACTGGTGGTGGTAGTAGTGGTGGTGGTAGTACTGGTGGTGGTAGTAGTACTGGTGGTGGTGGTAGTACTGGTGGTGGTGGTAGTACTGGTGGTGGTAGTAGTACTGGTGGTGGTGGTAGTACTGGTGGTGGTAGTATGTACTGGTGGTGGTGGTAGTACTGGTGGTGGTAGTACGGTGGTGGTAGTACTCGGTGGTGGTGGTAGTACTGGTGGTAGTAGTAGTACTGGTGGTGGTGGTAGTACTGGTGGTGGTGGTAGTACTGGTGGTGGTAGTAGACTGGGTGGTGGTGACTGGTGGTGGTAGTAGTACTGGTGGTGGTAGTATTACTGGTGGTGCTGGTAGTACTGGTGGTGGTAGTAGTACTGGTAATGATTAGTACTGGTGGTGGTTGTAGTGGTGGTAGTAGTAGTACTGGTGATGCTGGTAGTACTGGGGGTGGTAGTAGTACTGGTGGTGGGGAGTGCTGTTGGTAGTAGTAGTACTGGTGGTTGTAGTAGTACTGGTGTTGGTTGTACTGGTGGTAGTAGTACTGGTGGTAGTAGTACTGGTGTTGGTTGTAGTGGTGGTAGTAGTACTGGTGGTGGCGGTAGTACTAGTGATGCTGGTAGTAGGAGTGCTGGTCGTGGTGTTACTGGTACTATTGGATGTGGTGGTAGTAGTATTGGTGTTATACTGGTGGTAGTAGTACTGGTGGTGGTATTGGTATTGTTTATACAGGAAGTGGCAGTAGTACTGGTGGTAGTAGTAACCCCTCCCCCCAGCTGTTTTCACCCATTAATAGCCCTCCCTCTGGCACAGTTGGAATTTTTTCTCTCAATAACTCCATTCCTGAGCAATCAGTGCAGATAGTTTTGGTGCCCAATATGTAACTAGACTCCCTAATGACAAGTGGGTGGTGTCAGGGAGGAGCAGGAAAGGGAGCGGGACTCAGAGCTCCAATCAGAGGTTGAGTGTGTCAGAGCTCAGAATCTCGCCCCCTTGCCTGCTTCTGCTTCATATCATGGTTTCTGATTGGAGCTCTGAGTCCCGCCCCCTTTCCTGCTCCTCTCTGACACCAATCACTTGTCATTAGGGAGTCTAGTTACATATTGGGCACCAAAACTACCAGCACTGATTGCTCAGGAATGGAGGGGGCGAGAGAAGAAGTTCCAACTGTGCCAGAATCAGTGACTATTAAAGGGTGAAAGGTTCTTTATAAGGGCCACTTCACATCTGCGTTCGCTTTCCATACATGGGAGTCCACTTGGAGATCCCCGAACAGAAACCTATACGCAGAGAGAAGCGGTTTACAGCAGGAAACCTGCGGACCCCACAGACTATAATGGGGTCCGTGTGGTTTCTGATCGGTCTCCGCACGAAATGTGTGGAAATATGCGGAGAGAAAAGTGCTGCAAGCGGAACCGAGCGGAAACCACACGGCACTTAGCTGTGCTTTGTTGCCTTTATATCACTTTTTGGTCTCCACTTTTAACCTGTTGTGTGAACAGGCGGGGAGTGGAGCGTTTACTCTTGTCAGTATATATAGTATAGCTGTATACTCGCAGTCATGTGACCTCCTATTCTATATTACACTAGCCATGGCTACCGCCCTATAGTCAGGAGAACGTTGCTGGTATTATTGGCTCCTCCTGTGGGAATAAGGTTATACTTTGGGGTCAGCCGGATCCTCCTCCGTCTCTCCAGCACACCGCCATATTGTACGCTGCAGATTATCACACCACTGAAGGACAGAGGGGCCACCCAAATAATCCTGCACAGGGTGACTAAGACCAGCCCTGTTTGATACATAGTGATCTATCCTGCAGATTATTACACCACTGAGCTCTCTGCAGAGCATCGCTCCTCTACCTCCAGATACATAATGATATATCCTGCAGATTATTACACCACTGACCTCTCTGCAGAGCATCGCTCCTCTACCTCCTGATACATAGTGATATATCCTGCAGATTATTACACCACTGACCTATCTGCAGAGCATCGCTCCTCTACCTCCTGATACATAGTGATATATCCTGCAGATTATTACACCACTGACCTCTCTGCAGAGCATCGCTCCTCTACCTCCTCATACATAGTGATCTATCCTGCAGATTATTACACCACTGACCTCTCTGCAGAGCATCGCTCCTCTACCTCCAGATACATAGTGATATATCCTGCAGATTATTACACCACTGAGCTCTCTGCAGAGCATTGCTCCTCTACCTCCTGATACATAGTGATATATCCTGCAGATTATTACACCACTGACCTCTCTGCAGAGCATCGCTCCTCTACCTCCTGATACATAGTGATACATCCTGCAGATTATTACACCACTGACCTATCTGCAGAGCATTGCTCCTCTACCTCCTGATACATAGTGATATATCCTGCAGATTATTACACCACTGACCTCTCTGCAGAGCATCGCTCCTCTACCTCCAGATACATAGTGATATATCCTGCAGATTATTACACCACTGACCTCTCTGCAGAACATCGCTCCACTACCTCCTGATACATAGTGATATACCCTGCAGATTATTAAACCACTGAGCTCTCTGCAGAGCATCGCCCCTCTACCTCCTGATACATAGTGATACATCCTGCAGATTATTACACCACTGACCTCTCTGCAGAGCATCGCTCCTCTACCTCCTGATACATAGTGATATATCCTGCAGATTATTACACCACTGACCTCTCTGCAGAGCATCACTCCTCTACCTCCTGATACATAGTGATACATCCTGCAGATTATTACACCACTGAGCTCTCTGCAGAGCATCGCTCCTCTACCTCCTGATACATAGTGATACATCCTGCAGATTATTACACCACTGACCTCTCTGCAGAACATCTCTCCTCTACCTCCTGATACATCCTGCAGATTATTACACCACTGAGCTCTCTGCAGAGCATCGCTCCTCTACCTCCTGATACATAGTGATACATCCTGCAGATTATTACACCACTGACCTCTCTGCAGAACATCGCTCCTCTACCTCCTGATACATAGTGATACATCCTGCAGATTATTACACCACTGACCTCTCTGCAGAGCATCGCTCCTCTACCTCCTCATACATAGTGATCTATCCTGCAGATTATTACACCACTGAGCTCTCTGCAGAGCATCGCTCCTCTACCTCCAGATACATAATGATATATCCTGCAGATTATTACACCACTGACCTCTCTGCAGAGCATCGCTCCTCTACCTCCTGATACATAGTGATATATCCTGCAGATTATTACACCACTGACCTCTCTGCAGAACATCGCTCCTCTACCTCCTGATACATAGTGATATATCCTGCAGATTATTACACCACTGACCTCTCTGCAGAGCATCGCTCCTCTACCTCCTGATACATAGTGATATATCCTGCAGATTATTACACCACTGACCTCTCTGCAGAGCATCGCTCCTCTACCTCCAGATACATAATGATATATCCTGCAGATTATTACACCACTGACCTCTCTGCAGAGCATCGCTCCTCTACCTCCTGATACATAGTGATATATCCTGCAGATTATTACACCACTGACCTCTCTGCAGAACATCGCTCCTCTACCTCCAGATACATAGTGATAGGTCCTACAGATTATTACACCACTGACCTCTCTGCAGAACATCGCTCCTCTATTACCTGATACATAGTGATACATGCTGCAGATTATTACACCACTGACCTCTCTGCAGAACATCGCTCCTCTATTACCTGATACATAGTGATACATCCTGCAGATTATTACACCACTGACCTCTCTGCAGAACATCGCTCCTCTATTACCTGATACATAGTGACCTAGGCTGAAGATTATTACATCACTGACCTCGTCCCAGGATGTATGAGGATGATGAGAGTTTTCCTCCCTTGTCTCTGCTGACATTGCGATTCTGATCTCCCTGGTCTATAATCAGCGGTGACATTATTGGTTTTCTGATTGATTAGTCGGGGGCAGGGTCGGGGATGGAGGACAGAACTCCTGATTTACAGGGGATCAATGGCTGACTCTGCACTTCCCTCCACTTTACCTGATTGCAGCTGGAACGCAGCGTGACTTATGGGGGGCCTGTGCCTTTAAGACTAGGGAACACACTAAAGACATGGGAATATAAAACCGCCATAACTGCCCCTATACCGACCGCCATTCACCCCCTCCTCCCGCCTATACCGACCGCCATTCTCCCCCTATACCGACCGCCATTCACCCCCCTCCTCCCCCCTATACCGACCGCCATTCACCCCCCTCCTCCCCCCCCTATACCGACCGCCATTCACCCCCCTCCTCCCCCCCCTATACCGACCGCCATTCACCCCCTCCTCCCCTATACCGACCGCCATTCACCCCCTCCTCCCGCCTATACCGACCGCCATTCTCCCCCTATACCGACCGCCATTCACCCCCCTCCTCCCCCCTATACCGACCGCCATTCACCCCCCTCCTCCCCCCCTATACCGACCGCCATTCACCCCCTCCTCCCCCCCTATACCGACCGCCATTCACCCCCTCCTCCCCCCCTATACCGACCGCCATTCACCCCCCTCCTCCCCCCTATACCGACCGCCATTCACCCCCTCCTCCCCCCCTATACCGACAGCCATTCACCCCCTCCTCCCCCCTATACCGACCGCCATTCACCCCCTCCTCCCCTATACCGACCGCCATTCACCCCCTCCTCCCCCCCTATACCGACGCCATTCACCCCCTCCTCCCCTATATCGACCGCCATTCACCCCCCTCCTCCCCCCCTATACCGACCGCCATTCACCCCCTCCTTCCCCCTATACCGACCGTCATTCACCCCCCTCCTCCCCCCCTAAACCGACCGCCATTCACCCCCTCCTCCCCCCCCCCCTATACCGACCGCCATTCACCCCCTCCCCCCTATACCGACCGCCATTCACCCCCCTCCTCCCCCTATACCGACAGCCATTCTCCCCCTATACCGACCGCCATTCACCCCCCTCCTCCCCCCCTATACCGACCGCCATTCACCCCCTCCTCCCCATATACCGACCGCCATTCACCCCCCTCCTCCCCTCTATACCGACCGCCATTCACCCCCCTCCTCACCCCTATACCAACCGCCATTCACCCCCTCCTCCCCCCTATACCGACCGCCATTCACCCCCTCCTCCCCCCCTATACCGACCGCCATTCACCCCCTCCTCCCCCCTATACCGACCGCCATTCACCCCCCTCCTCCCCCCCTATACCGACCGCCATTCACCCCCTCCTCCCCTATACCGACCGCCATTCACCCCCTCCTCCCGCCTATACCGACCGCCATTCTCCCCCTATACCGACCGCCATTCACCCCCTCCTCCCCCCCTATACCGACCGCCATTCACCCCCCTCCTCCCCCCCTATACCGACCGCCATTCACCCCCCTCCTCCCCCCCCTATACCGACCGCCATTCACCCCCTCCTCCCCCCCTATACCGACCGCCATTCACCCCCTCCTCCCCCCCTATACCGACCGCCATTCACCCCCTCCTCCCCCCCTATACCGACAGCCATTCACCCCCTCCTCCCCCCTATACCGACCGCCATTCACCCCCTCCTCCCCTATACCGACCGCCATTCACCCCCTCCTCCCCCCCTATACCGACGCCATTCACCCCCCCCTCCCCTATACCGACCGCCATTCACCCCCTCCTCCCCCCCCCTATACCGACCGCCATTCACCCCCTCCTTCCCCCCCTATACCGACCGTCATTCACCCCCTCCTCCCCCCTAAACCGACCGCCATTCACCCCCTCCTCCCCCCTATACCGACCGCCATTCACCCCCCTCCTTCCCCCCTATACCGACCGTCATTCACCCCCTCCTCCCCCCCCCTAAACCGACCGCCATTCACCCCCTCCTCCCCCCCTATACCGACCGCCATTCACCCCCCTCCCCCCTATACCGACCGCCATTCACCCCCCTCCTCCCCCCCCTATACCGACAGCCATTCTCCCCCTATACCGACCGCCATTCACCCCCTCCTCCCCCCCTATACCGACCGCCATTCACCCCCTCCTCCCCATATACCGACCGCCATTCACCCCCTCCTCCCCTCTATACCGACCGCCATTCACCCCCTCCTCACCCCTATACCAACCGCCATTCACAAGCCTCCATCTATCCTGCAGATTATTACACCACTGAGCTCTCTGCAGAACATCGCTCCTCTATCTCCTGATACATAGTGATCTATCCTGCAGATTATTACACCACTGACCTCTCTGCAGAGCATCGCTCCTCTACCTCCTGATACATAGTGATACATACTGCAGACTATTACACCACTGACCTCTCTGCAGAACATCGCTCCTCTACCTCCTGATACATAGTGATATATCCTGCAGATTATTACACCACTGACCTCTCTGCAGAGCATCGCTCCTCTACCTCCTGATACATAGTGATACATACTGCAGACTATTACACCACTGACCTCTCTGCAGAGCATCGCTCCTCTACCTCCTGATACATAGTGATATATCCTGCAGATTATTACATCACTGACCTCTCTGCAGAGCATCGCTCCTCTACATCCTGATACATAGTGACCTAGGTTGCAGACTATTACATCACTGATCTCTCTGCAGAGCATCGCTCCTCTACCTCCTGATACATAGTGATACATCCTGCAGATTATTACACCACTGACCTCTCTGCAGAACATCGCTCCTCTATCTCCTGATACATAGTGATCTATCCTGCAGATTATTACACCACTGACCTCTCTGCAGAGCATCGCTCCTCTACCTCCTGATACATAGTGATACATACTGCAGACTATTACACCACTGACCTCTCTGCAGAACATCGCTCCTCTACCTCCTGATACATAGTGATATATCCTGCAGATTATTACACCACTGACCTCTCTGCAGAGCATCGCTCCTCTACCTCCTGATACATAGTGATACATACTGCAGACTATTACACCACTGACCTCTCTGCAGAGCATCGCTCCTCTACCTCCTGATACATAGTGATATATCCTGCAGATTATTACATCACTGACCTCTCTGCAGAGCATCGCTCCTCTACATCCTGATACATAGTGACCTAGGTTGCAGACTATTACATCACTGATCTCTCTGCAGAGCATCGCTCCTCTACCTCCTGATACATAGTGATATATCCTGCAGATTATTACACCACTGACCTCTCTGCAGAGCATCGCTCCTCTACCTCCTGATACATAGTGATATATCCTGCAGATTATTACACCACTGACCTCTCTGCAGAGCATCGCTCCTCTACCTCCTGATACATAGTGACCTAGGCTGCACACTATTACATCACTGACCTCTCTGCAGAGCATCGCTCCTCTACCTCCTCATACATAGTGATCTAACCTGCAGATTATTATACCACTGGGCTCTCTGCAGAGCATCACTCCTCTACCTCCTGATACATAGTGATATATCCTGCAGACTATCAGCCAGCTTTAGTGATGTCATTTCCGTGTTCGCTGCAGCTGTTTCGGTCTTGTGTTTTGTAATGTGCAGCTTGTCATGAATTTACAGAATCTGCAGATTTAAAGGGGAAGCGTCTCCGGAGCGGACATTCTTGTGGTGTGAACAGGAAGGAATAAATATAACCACTCTGTATCCTGCCGCTGCACCATGGCTGCCCGCACTGCCCCCATAATCACCCAGCTTTCCCACAGTGCTGAATGGATAATGTGACTGGCGCAGTGTTTATTCTAACGACTCTAGAAAAGCTGGGTGACCTCTCTGGAGCAGTACAGGTGACCACACTGCTTCTCACCCAACTTTCCTACACTAATGATTCATCTCACTGCTACCTATGGTCTCTCAGGAAAGCTGGGTGAAGGCTGTGGTAGAAGCTCTAAAGGCAGCCACATTGGTTAGTACCCAGCTTTCCCGGAATTCAGAAGAGCAAGGTCTTATTTTACAACATGGGAGTGGTTGGTGTAGCTCTACAGTCAAGAGCCAGGGAAAGCTGGGTGACCACTCCTGTGGGATCTGTAATAGACTGTAGAAACCTCCCGCCCCAATCTTCAGCCAAAGACAATGTAAGACAGTAAGATCCTGACTAGAGCAGAATTTAGTGCAGCTCAGATTACAGCCGGATCCTGGCGAGAAATAACCGCAACGTACACTGCGGCCCCGAGAGACGCACCTGGAGCGGAAAATACCAAAGTGTGCCTATAATACATTACATTTTCAGCAGCTCTGGTTGTGACTGGAGTATAATGTATGTACACAGTGACTGCACCAGCAGAATAGTGAGCGCAGCTCTGGAGTATAATACAGGATAAGTAATGTAATGTATGTACACAGTGACTGCACCAGCAGAATAGTGAGCGCAGCTCTGGAGTATAATACAGGATAAGTAATGTAATGTATGTACACAGTGACTTCACCAGCAGAATAGTGAGTGCAGCTCTGGAGTATAATACAGGATGTAACTCAGGATCAGTACAGGATAAGTAATGTAATGTATGTACACAGTGACTGCACTAGCAGAATAGTGAGCGCAGCTCTGGAGTATAATACAGGATGTAACTCAGGATCAGTACAGGATAAGTAATGTAATGTATGTACACAGTGACTGCACCAGCAGAATAGTGAGCGCAGCTCTGGAGTATAATACAGGATGTAACTCAGGATCAGTACAGGATAAGTAATGTAATGTATGTACACAGTGACTGCACCAGCAGAATAGTGAGCGCAGCTCTGGAGTATAATACAGGATAAGTAATGTAATGTATGTACACAGTGACTGTACCAGCAGAATAGTGAGCGCAGCTCTGGAGTATAATACAGGATAAGTAATGTAATGTATGTACACAGTGACTGTACCAGCAGAATAGTGAGCGCAGCTCTGGAGTATAATACAGGATATAACTCAGGATCAGTACAGGATAAGTAATGTAATGTATGTACACAGTGACTGTACCAGCATAATAGTGAGCGCAGCTCTGGAGTATAATACAGGATATAACTCAGGATCAGTACAGGATAAGTAATGTAATGTATGTACACAGTGACTACACCAGCAGAATAGTGAGCGCAGCTCTGGAGTATAATACAGGATGTAACTCAGGATCAGTACAGGATAAGTAATGTAATGTATGTACACAGTGACTGCACCAGCAGAATAGTGAGCGCAGCTCTGGAGTATAATACAGGATAAGTAATGTAATGTATGTACACAGTGACTGTACCAGCAGAATAGTGAGCGCAGCTCTGGAGTATAATACAGGATAAGTAATGTAATGTATGTACACAGTGACTGCACCAGCAGAATAGTGAGCGCAGCTCTGGAGTATAATACAGGATAAGTAATGTAATGTATGTACACAGTGACTGTACCAGCAGAATAGTGAGCGCAGCTCTGGAGTATAATACAGGATAAGTAATGTAATGTATGTACACAGTGACTGCACCAGCAGAATAGTGAGCGCAGCTCTGGAGTATAATACAGGATGTAACTCAGGATCAGTACAGGATAAGTAATGTAATGTATGTACACAGTGACTGCACCAGCAGAATAGTGAGCGCAGCTCTGGAGTATAATACAGGATAAGTAATGTAATGTATGTACACAGTGACTGTACCAGCAGAATAGTGAGCGCAGCTCTGGAGTATAATACAGGATAAGTAATGTAATGTATGTACACAGTGACTGTACCAGCAGAATAGTGAGCGCAGCTCTGGAGTATAATACAGGATAAGTAATGTAATGTATGTACACAGTGACTGTACCGGCAGAATAGTGAGCGTAGCTCTGGAGTATAATACAGGATGTAACTCAGGATCAGTACAGGATAAGTAATGTAATGTATGTACACAGTGACTGCACCAGCAGAATAGTGAGCGCAGCTCTGGAGTATAATACAGGATAAGTAATGTATGTACACAGTGACTGCACCAGCAGAATAGTGAGCACAGCTCTGGAGTATAATACAGGATAAGTAATGTAATGTATGTACACAGTGACTGCACCAGCAGAATAGTGAGCGCAGCTCTGGAGTATAATACAGGATAAGTAATGTAATGTATGTACACAGTGACTGTACCGGCAGAATAGTGAGCGTAGCTCTGGAGTATAATACAGGATGTAACTCAGGATCAGTACAGGATAAGTAATGTAATGTATGTACACAGTGACTGTACCAGCAGAATAGTGAGTGCAGCTCTGGAGTATAATACAGGATAAGTAATGTAATGTATGTACACAGTGACTGTACCAGCAGAATAGTGAGTGCAGCTCTGGAGTATAATACAGGATAAGTAATGTAATGTATGTACACAGTGACTGCACCAGCAGAATAGTGAGTGCAGCTCTGGAGTATAATACAGGATAAGTAATGTAATGTATGTACACAGTGACTGTTCCAGCAGAATAGTGAGTGCAGCTCTGGAGTATAATACAGGATAAGTAATGTATGTACACAGTGACTGCACCAGCAGAATAGTGAGCGCTGCTCTTGAGTATAATACAGGATAAGTAATGTAATGTATGTACACAATGACTGTACCAGCAGAATAGTGAGCGCAGCTCTGGAGTATAATACAGGATAAGTAATGTAATGTATGTACACAGTGACTGTACCGGCAGAATAGTGAGCGTAGCTCTGGAGTATAATACAGGATGTAACTCAGGATCAGTACAGGATAAGTAATGTAATGTATGTACACAGTGACTGTACCAGCAGAATAGTGAGTGCAGCTCTGGAGTATAATACAGGATAAGTAATGTAATGTATGTACACAGTGACTGCACCAGCAGAATAGTGAGCGCAGCTCTGGAGTATAATACAGGATGTAACTCAGGATCAGTACAGGATAAGTAATGTAATGTATGTACACAGTGACTGTACCAGCAGAATAGTGAGCGCAGCTCTGGAGTATAATACAGGATAAGTAATGTAATGTATGTACACAGTGACTGTACCAGCAGAATAGTGAGCGCAGCTCTGGAGTATAATACAGGATAAGTAATGTAATGTATGTACACTGACTGCACCAGCAGAATAGTGAGCGCAGCTCTGGAGTATAATACAGGATAAGTAATGTAATGTATGTACACAGTGACTGCACCAGCAGAATAGTGAGTGCAGCTCTGGAGTATAATACAGGATAAGTAATGTAATGTATGTACACAGTGACTGCACCAGCAGAATAGTGAGCGCAGCTCTGGAGTATAATACAGGATGTAACTCAGGATCAGTACAGGATAAGTAATGTAATGTATGTACACAGTGACTGTACCAGCAGAATAGTGAGCGCAGCTCTGGAGTATAATACAGGATAAGTAATGTAATGTATGTACACAGTGACTGCACCAGCAGAATAGTGAGCGCAGCTCTGGAGTATAATACAGGATAAGTAATGTAATGTATGTACACAGTGACTGTACCGGCAGAATAGTGAGCGTAGCTCTGGAGTATAATACAGGATGTAACTCAGGATCAGTACAGGATAAGTAATGTAATGTATGTACACAGTGACTGTACCAGCAGAATAGTGAGTGCAGCTCTGGAGTATAATACAGGATAAGTAATGTAATGTATGTACACAGTGACTGTACCAGCAGAATAGTGAGTGCAGCTCTGGAGTATAATACAGGATAAGTAATGTAATGTATGTACACAGTGACTGTACCAGCAGAATAGTGAGTGCAGCTCTGGAGTATAATACAGGATAAGTAATGTAATGTATGTACACAGTGACTGCACCAGCAGAATAGTGAGTGCAGCTCTGGAGTATAATACAGGATAAGTAATGTAATGTATGTACACAGTGACTGTTCCAGCAGAATAGTGAGTGCAGCTCTGGAGTATAATACAGGATAAGTAATGTATGTACACAGTGACTGCACCAGCAGAATAGTGAGCGCTGCTCTTGAGTATAATACAGGATAAGTAATGTAATGTATGTACACAATGACTGTACCAGCAGAATAGTGAGCGCAGCTCTGGAGTATAATACAGGATAAGTAATGTAATGTATGTACACAGTGACTGTACCGGCAGAATAGTGAGCGTAGCTCTGGAGTATAATACAGGATGTAACTCAGGATCAGTACAGGATAAGTAATGTAATGTATGTACACAGTGACTGTACCAGCAGAATAGTGAGTGCAGCTCTGGAGTATAATACAGGATAAGTAATGTAATGTATGTACACAGTGACTGCACCAGCAGAATAGTGAGCGCAGCTCTGGAGTATAATACAGGATGTAACTCAGGATCAGTACAGGATAAGTAATGTAATGTATGTACACAGTGACTGTACCAGCAGAATAGTGAGCGCAGCTCTGGAGTATAATACAGGATAAGTAATGTAATGTATGTACACAGTGACTGTACCAGCAGAATAGTGAGCGCAGCTCTGGAGTATAATACAGGATAAGTAATGTAATGTATGTACACTGACTGCACCAGCAGAATAGTGAGCGCAGCTCTGGAGTATAATACAGGATAAGTAATGTAATGTATGTACACTGACTGCACCAGCAGAATAGTGAGCGCAGCTCTGGAGTATAATACAGGATGTAACTCAGGATCAGTACAGGATAAGTAATGTAATGTATGTACATAGTGACTGTACCAGCAGAATAGTGAGTGCAGCTCTGGAGTATAATACAGGATGTAACTCAGGATCAGTACAGGATAAGTAATGTAATGTATGTACACAGTGACTGCACCAGCAGAATAGTGAGCGCAGCTCTGGAGTATAATACAGGATGTAACTCAGGATCAGTACAGGATAAGTAATGTAATGTATGTACACAGTGACTGTACCAGCAGAATAGTGAGCGCAGCTCTGGAGTATAATACAGGATAAGTAATGTAATGTATGTACACAGTGACTGTACCAGCAGAATAGTGAGTGCAGCTCTGGAGTATAATACAGGATAAGTAATGTAATGTATGTACACAGTGACTGCACCAGCAGAATAGTGAGCGCAGCTCTGGAGTATACTACAGGATAAGTAATGTAATGTATGTACACAGTGACTGCACCAGCAGAATAGTGAGCATAGCTCTGGAGTATAATACATATACTGATAATGATATCACTCCGGAGTAATTTTGTTGAGTCAAGAATTATAATATTTCTTCCAGTTTTCTTGCGCTCCCCCTTTATTGACCATCTTTTAAAAGCTGAAAAAGATCAAGGCGGGGAAGGCCGCAGGGCCGGATAACATCAGTGCGAGGCTACTTAAGACCTGCGGGGACCAGATGTGTGATATTATTACATATATGTTCAATACGAGCCTGAAGCTGGGAATGGTACCACAACTGTGGAAATCTTCTTGTGTGGTACCAGTTCCAAAGACACCTCATCCTAAGAACCTCAACGACTACAGACCTGTAGCACTGACATCCCACCTGATGAAGATCTTAGAGAGATTGGTTCTCACACATCGTCGCCCTCTAGTGAGCCCCGCTATGGACCCCCTCCAGTTTGCTTATCGGCCGGGCATTGGGGTAGATGATGCCATCATCCACCTTCTGCACAGGGCTCTGTCTCACCTGGAGAAACCAGGGAACACAGTGAGAATAATGTTCTTTGACTTCTCCAGTGCTTTTAACACCATACAGCCCAGGTTATTGAGGGACAAGCTGGGCCTTGCTGGAGTGGACCACCACCTCTCCAACTGGATCCTAGACTACCTCACAAATCGACCTCAATACGTGAGAGCCCAAGACTGTGTGTCAGGTACCGTGATCTGTAATACGGGGGGCACCTCAGGGGTACGGTTCTCGCCCCTTTCCTCTTCACACTGTACACTGCAGATTTTAGGTGCAACTCATCTAGCTGCTACCTACAGAAGTATTCTGACGACTCTGCAATAGTGGGTCTCATCACAGATGATGATGACAGGGAGTACAGAGAACTGAACCGGGATTTTGTGGACTGGTGCCACCGGAACCACCTGAAGATTAACGCGGGGAAGACCAAGGAGATGGTGGTGGACTTCCGCAAAGGCAGAAGCCCTCCTAAACCAGTGGACATCCTGGGGACGGGCATCGAGATTGTGAACACCTATAAGTACCTGGGTTTGCTCCTTAATAATAAGCTGGACTGGGCAGATCATATGGAGGCCCTGTACAGGAAGGGCCACAGCAGGCTCTACCTGCTTAGGAAGCTGAGAGCCTTTGGAATCCGGGGGACACTTCTTAGAACTTTCTTCAACTCAGTAGTGGCATCAGCCATCTTCTTTGGAGTGGCCTGCTGGGGGAGCCGTATATCAACCAGGGATAGGAATAGACTCGACAAGCTGATTAGAAGGGCCAGCTCTGTCCTGGGGAGCCCACTGGACCCAGTGCAGGTGGTGGGTGACAGAAGGATACTGTCCGTGGTGAGCTCCATGCAGAAGAAGAAGTCCCATCCCATGCATGAGACTGTGATCGCGCTGGGCAGTACTGTCAGTGACCGACTGCTCCACCCTAGGTGTGAGAAGGAGCGCTATCGGAAGTCTTTCCTCCCCACCGCGGTTAGGCTGTACAACCAACACCGACCTAAGCGGAGATCATTACACACAGAGAACTGAAAGATCTTTCTGTGTGGGATATCCCCTGGCTACAGTCACCCAGCTTTCCACAGACCGGCCGTGCCTAGCTGTGCATGGTATATACAGTTACATTGCTACTAGCATTACTCCCACACAGGACAGAGAGCAGGGAGGACACTGACTATACATGATGTATAACACTGCGATCACCTTGCTGATGGTTTCCTTTTTTTAATGAAGGACTGATCATACAGTTCAGGGTGGACAATGAATACACATTTAATATTCACAACGCCATAGCACTTGTTTGCACCTAAATCCAGCTGAAGATTTCTGTGATTATTGCAGAATGGTCGCGCGTTTCTATAGTTACGTCTGGTAAGAATAGCGCCGGTTATATCGTCATGCTGCGCATTATACAAATCTCGTGCAGTTATCAAGACCTACGAGCTTCATCTGAACCTGATAGGAGACGCCATCACGCCCCGCCTACTTTAGACTCGCAACACTGACGCTGTGGACAGTGCGTCACGGTCTGCGATTCTATTCACATTACAGTGGCGGCGGCGTGAAGCGAAGTGCTGGAAATCAAGTCCACGGCTAAGAAAACGTTACAATGTATCAGTGCATTGAAAGAAAGAGATGTAGCAGTAACCGCCAGTCGCCGAGTGCTACACTGTGTACAAAATACGGAGCGCGCTCGCCCCCGCGCAGATTTACTAGGCCGCACCTGGAGGGAACGGTCGCCGTGCAGCTTCGTAAATCCCTGAAATTCTTCACATTTTGTTCCCATTCACAGTCACCACACACATAGGACATACATGCTGAGAACACGGATGCAGACGTGCAGTGACCCATCCCGACAAGACGGCGGGCACAGACCCGACACTGAACAATAAGAAGGACCGCAGCGCCGCCGGCGTCATGCAGCGCGGCGCACACTCACTCACTCACTCACTCTCTCACTCACTCGTCCTTGTTCCTAGTTATGCAAAAGGCCTAAAAATGATCAGCTGGTTTGGTCTGACGCCCCTTAAGGCATTGCAAATCAAAGTCCCCGCTCTGTACAGGAAATAAAAAACTCGTGGACGCTCGCTCGCGTCTTCACTGCTCAGTTTGTTCAGTTAAAAAAAATTCTACATTCAATTCTAAAACGATCTAAATCAGCAGCCAAAAAAAAATCCTAAAAAAGAATCGAATGCTCCCCCTGGAGCTGCGGGCGCGCCCGGGGAGGGGGCGGGGTTTGGCACTTCTGTCAGCAGTTGTTGCGTCCAGTGCGGACAATGACAAGGACCCGGCGCGGCGCCCCGCGGGGGTCACATTCAGTGAGGTTCCTCGGTGTTACATTGTCCCAGCTGCATCCGCAGGATCCCCGACTTGTGCAGCAACCAGAGCTGCAGGAACTCCTCAGGCATGGAGTGGAAGCCGCGAAGGGGCGGGACGTCGTCATAGTAATGGTGTCGGATCGGGCTCCCCTTCAGGTCGATCTGGAAGGGCCAGAAGCCGTAGACGGAGACCTCCTCGCACAGGCTCAGGGCGGCACTGACCATGAACAGGCCGGTGGACAGGCGCTTGGAGTGGACGCCCTTGTTCTTCCAGAACTTGCCGATGTTCCGCAGGAAGTTGGGGTTGGCGAACAGCACGGACTGGTTGGCGCTGAAGTCAGTCAGGGTGTAGTAGGCGCGCAGGGAGGGCTCGGTGCCGTGCCGCATGGAGAACGCCGGCATGTACACGTAGCTGGACTGGTAGACCTTCAGACTCTCCACAAAGGATTTCCGGGACCACAGCAAGTTCTGGAACCTGGAAGACGGTGAGAATCTGTTACAATGTGTCAGCGCATTTACACCCATGTGGCTATGAACTACATCCAGGCCACCAGGTCAGGGCTGAACTAAGGGGCTCTAATGTGTGCGGAGGCCCCTGGAGTATCTCCTCTCCCCCCTGCACTGAGCCTGCCACCTCTTCTTCGCACCCCGGGGACGTTCCTCGCGCCTCGCTCTCTTCTCTCCCATCTAATCTTTTTGCTGCAGACACCGAGACCTTTATCTGGATCCTTCATCACCCTCCGATAAAAACCAGCAGGATGACGACCCTGTGACAAGATGGAAACCCTGCACCCCGTATCCCATGTCACCTGATGAGGATCAGCCCCATAGACCGCCATCTCTGCCAAAAGCCGTCCCTTTACATCTAATTACAAAATCCTCCTGGCAGGGGTCAGCCCCGGAGCCACCGCCACATGTGCGGTCTAATGGTCCCCTACACAATCCCCTGTATCTTCTCTACTACAGCCCAGTGTGTCAGTCTCCACTGCCCTGCTATCATCACATTCAGGAAGCAGTAGGCTCTGAGACAGTACATCGGGGAGGGGTGTGTGGACAGATGATGTACAGTCGGGGTCTCCCTGGGGCTCCTGCACTCCATGGCCTGTCGGCCACCTCCTGAGACGTCGGCTCTCCCCCCTTCCCCTCTGTGACCCTTCTCTGCCCCCTGCCTGTCCTTTCTTCCTTCCTCCCCCCGCAGACACTTTCTTTGCTCTGCTGACTCCAGAGGATACAGACAGTTCACACATCGCAGTTATCGCTCAACCTACAACCTAGGAAGAGACAACAACAGGGAGGAAAGAACGGCCCGACCCCAGAGACCTCCAAAACCCCCAGCACTAGACCCAGGGGGCAGTGGGGGAGACAATCTGTACCTTTTATCTATGATGGACGGGTTCACAGTCACCAGCTGGGTCTTTGTCCCCACATCCAGAGTGTAGTCAGTAGTCAGAGGGGGAGGTTACATCTGAGGAGAGACAGAAGAGTCAGCAGAGGCGTCCGAACACGGTATACACAGACACCCAGGTTATACCGGCCGTACATATAGAATTATATACAGGACATACCCAGGTTATACCGGCCGTACATATAGAATTATATACAGGACATACCCAGGTTATACCGGCCGTACATATAGAATTATATACAGGACATACCCAGGTTATACCGGCCGTACATATAGAATTATATACAGGACATACCCAGGTTATACCGGCCGTACATATAGAATTATATACAGGACATACCCAGGTTATACCGGCCGTACATATATATTATATACAGGAGACACCCAGGTTATACCGGCTGTACATATATAATTATATACAGGAGATACCCAGGTTATACCAGCTGTATATATATAATTATATACAGGAGATACCCAGGTTATACCGGCTGTACATATATAATTATATACAGGAGATACCCAGGTTATACCGGCTGTACATATAGAATTATATACAGGAGATACCCGGGTTATACCGGCCGTACATATAGAATTATATACAGGAGATACCCAGGTTATACCAGCTGTACATATAGAATTATATACAGGAGATACCCAGTTTATACCAGCCGTACATATAGAATTATATACAGGAGATACCCAGGTTATACCAGCTGTACATATATAATTCTATACAGGAGATACCCAGGTTATACCGGCTGTACATATATAATTATATACAGGAGATACCCAGGTTATACCAGCTGTACATATATAATTATATACAGGAGATACCCAGGTTATACAGGCCGTACATATATAATTATATACAGGAGATATCCAGGTTATACCGGCTGTACATCTATAATTATATACAGGAGATATCCAGGTTATACCGGCTGTACATATATAATTATATACAGGAGATACCCAGGTTATACCGGCTGTACATATATAATTATATACAGGAGACACCCAGGTTATACAGGCCGTACATATATAATTATATACAGGAGATATCCAGGTTATACCGGCTGTACATCTATAATTATATACAGGAGATCCCCAGGTTATACCGGCTGTACATATATAATTATATACAGGAGATACCCAGGTTATACCGGCTGTACATATATAATTATATACAGGAGACACCCAGGTTATACCGGCTGTACATCTATAATTATATACATGAGATACCCAGGTTATACCAGCTGTACATATATAATTATATACAGGAGATACCCGGGTTATACCAGCTGTACATATATAATTATATACAGGAGATCCCCAGGTTATACCGGCTGTACATATATAATTCTATACAGGAGATACCCAGGTTATACCAGCTGTACATATATAATTATATACAGGAGATCCCCAGGTTATACCGGCTGTACATATATAATTATATACAGGAGATACCCAGGTTATACCGGCTGTACATATATAATTATATACAGGAGATACCCAGGTTATACCGGCCGTACATATATATTTATATACAGGAGATACCCAGGTTATACCAGCTGTACATATATAATTATATACAGGAGATCCCCAGGTTATACCGGCTGTACATATATAATTATATACAGGAGATACCCGGGTTATACCAGCTGTACATATATATTATATACAGGAGATACCCAGGTTATACCGGCTGTACATCTATAATTATATACAGGAGATACCCAGGTTATACCGGCTGTACATATATAATTATATACAGGAGATACCCAGGTTATACCGGCCGTACATATATATTTATATACAGGAGATACCCAGGTTATACCGGCTGTACAACCAACACCGACCTAAGCGGAGATCATTACATACAGAGAACTGAAATATCTCTCTGCCTGTTATATCCCCCCCCCCCCCCCTCTGCTACGTCCTATCTGTCTGTCTGCTATCAATGTAATGCCTCTCACCTTGGAACATTCCTGTACATGTTGTATTTGTATCTGCTTATCTTATCTTATCTTTGTTGCTGTAACACACTGAATTTCCCCATTGTGGGACTATTAAAGGACTATTATTATTATTATTATTATTATTATATAATTATATACAGGAGATACCCAGGTTATACCGGCTGTACATATATATTATATACAGGAGATACCCAGGATATACCAGCTGTACATATATAATTATATACAGGAGATACCCAGGTTATAGTGGCCGTACATATATATTTATATACAGGAGATACCCAGGTTATAGCGGCCGTACATATATATTTATATACAGGAGATACCCAGGTTATACCGGCTGTACATATGTAATTATATACAGGAGATTCCCAGGTTATACCAGCTGTACATATATAGTTATATACAGGAGATACCCAGGTTATACCAGCTGTACATATAGAATTATATACAGGAGATACCCAGGTTATACCAACTGTACATATAGAATTATATACAGGGGATACCCAGGTTATATCAGCTGTACATATAGAATTATATACAGGAGATACCCAGGTTATACCAGCTGTACATATATAATTATATACAGGAGATACCCGGGTTATACCGGCTGTACATATATAATTATATACAGGAGATACCCGGGTTATACCAGCTGTACATATAGAATTATATACAGGAGATACCCGGGTTATACCAGCTGTACATATAGAATTATATACAGGAGATACCCGGGTTATACCAGCTATACATATAGAATTATATACAGGAGATACCCAGGTTATACCAGCTGTACATATAGAATTATATACAGGAGATACCCAGGTTATACCAACTGTACATATAGAATTATATACATGAGATACCCAGGTTATACCAGCTGTACATATATAATTATATACATGAGATACCCAGGTTATACCGGCTGTACATATATAATTATATACAGGAGATACCCAGGTTATACCAGCTGTACATATAGAATTATATACAGGGGATACCCAGGTTATACCAGCTGTACATATATAATTATATACAGGAGATACCCAGGTTATACCGGCTGTACATATAGAATTATATACAGGAGATACCCAGGTTATACCGGCTGTACATATAGAATTATATACAGGAGATACCCAGGTTATACCAGCTGTACATATAGAATTATATACAGGGGATACCCAGGTTATACCAACTGTACATATATAATTATATACAGGAGATACCCAGGTTATACCAGCTGTACATATAGAATTATATACAGGAGATACCCGGGTTATACCAGCTGTACATATATAATTCTATACAGGAGATACCCAGGTTATACCAGCTGTACATATATAATTATATACAGGAGATACCCAGGTTATACCAGCTGTACATATATAATTATATACAGGAGATACCCGGGTTATACCAGCTGTACATATATAATTCTATACAGGAGATACCCAGGTTATACCAGCTGTACATATATAATTATATACAGGAGATACCCAGGTTATACCAGCTGTACATATATAATTATATACAGGAGATACCCGGGTTATACCAGCTGTACATATATAATTATATACAGGAGATCCCCAGGTTATACCGGCTGTACATATATAATTCTATACAGGAGATACCCAGGTTATACCAGCTGTACATATATAATTATATACAGGAGATACCCAGGTTATACCGGCTGTACATATATAATTCTATACAGGAGATCCCCAGGTTATACCGGCCGTACATATAGAATTATATACAGGAGATATTACAGTAGAGATGCTCAGGTTATAGCGGGTGATACATCTCTCACACACATTAGGTGACGGATACATCTAGAAGCTCAGAGGGGGGGTTCATGTTCTCACTTACCGAATAACAAAATGGGCCTCATCGATCTGCTGGCCGCACCTGCTCCCCTTCAGTATCCCACCATTCCCCACCACAGAGCAGCGCTTCAGGGGGAGCTTGAATGGAGTATCCTAGCAACAGAGATGGGGAGGTTATTGTCAGGGACACAATGTGGCAGCAGGGGACGGCATTTGGGAACAGCAGTAACCTGGCAGAGAGAAGCGTCAGCAGCGGCGGCCTCTATTCATCAGTCTACAAGAATCTGCCCTCATTACCCAGCACAGAGGACGGATAAAACCACATACAGGGATGGAAGAAGGAAGGATAGATAGATACATAGATAGATAGATAGATATGAGATAGATAGATAGATAGATAGATAGATAGATAGATAGATAGATAGATATGAGATAGATAGATATGAGATAGATAGATAGATATGAGATAGATAGATAGATATGAGATAGATAGATAGATAGATAGATATGAGATAGATAGATAGATAGATAGATAGATAGATAGATATGAGATAGATAGATAGATAGATAGGAGATAGATAGATAGATAGATATGAGATAGATAGATAGATAGATAGATAGATAGATAGATATGAGATAGATAGATAGATAGATAGATAGATATGAGATAGATAGATAGATATGAGATAGATAGATAGATAGATATGAGATAGATAGAGAGATAGATAGATATGAGATAGATAGATAGATAGATATGAGATAGATAGATATGAGATAGATAGATATGAGATAGATAGATAGATAGATATGAGATAGATAGATAGGAGATAGATAGATATGAGATAGATAGATAGGAGATAGATAGATAGATATGAGATAGATAGATATGAGATAGATAGATAGATATGCGATAGATAGATAGATAGATAGGAGATAGATAGATAGATAGGAGATAGATAGATAGATATGAGAAAGATAGATAGGAGATAGATAGATAGATAGATAGATAGATAGATAGATAGATAGATAGATATGAGATAGATAGATAGATAGATATGAGATAGATAGATAGATAGATAGATAGATATGAGATAGATAGGAGATAGATAGATATGAGATAGATAGATAGATAGATATGAGATAGATAGATAGATATGAGATAGATAGATAGATAGATATGAGATAGATAGATAGATATGAGATAGATAGATAGATAGATATGAGATAGATAGATAGATATGAGAGAGATAGATAGATATGAGATAGATAGATATGAGATAGATATGAGATAGATATGAGATAGATAGATATGAGATAGATAGATATGAGATAGATAGATAGATAGATATGAGATAGATAGATAGATAGATAGATAGATATGAGATAGATAGATAGGAGATAGATAGATAGATATGAGATAGATAGATAGATAGATAGATAGCTAGATAAATAGATAGATAGATATGAGATAGATAGATATGAGATAGATAGATAGATAGGAGATAGATAGATATGAGATAGATAGATAGATAGATAGATAGATAGATAGGAGATAGATAGATAGATAGATAGATAGATATGATATAGATAGATAGATATGAGATACATAGATAGATATGAGATAGATAGATATGATATAGATAGATAGGAGATAGATAGATATGAGATAGATAGATAGATATGATATAGATAGATAGGAGATAGATAGATATGAGATAGATAGATATGAGATAGATAGATATGAGATAGATAGATAGATAGATATGAGATAGATATGAGATAGATAGATATGAGATAGATAGATATGAGATAGATAGATATGAGATAGATAGATATGAGATAGATAGATAGATAGATATGAGATAGATAGATAGATAGATATGAGATAGATAGATATGAGATAGATAGATATGAGATAGATAGATAGATAGATAGATAGATAGATAGATAGGAGATAGATAGATAAATAGATAGATAGCTAGATAGATAGATAGATATGAGATAGATAGATATGAGATAGATAGATAGATAGATATGAGATAGATAGATATGAGATAGATAGATAGATAGATAGGAGATAGATAGATAGATAGATAGATATGATATAGATAGATATATATGAGATAGATAGATAGATAGATAGATATGAGATAGATAGATAGATATGAGATAGATAGATAGATATGAGATAGATAGATATGAGATAGATATGAGATAGATATGAGATAGATATGAGATAGATAGATAGATATGATATAGATAGATATGAGATAGATATGAGATAGATAGATATGAGATAGATAGATAGATAGATAGATAGATAAATATGAGATAGATAGATATGAGATAGATAGATAGTTATGAGATAGATAGATATTAGATAGATAGGAGATAGATAGATAGATAGATAGATAGATAGATATGAGATAGATAGATAGATATGAGATAGATAGATAGATAGATAGATAGATAGATATGAGATAGATATGAGATAGATAGGAGATAGATAAATATGAGATAGATATGAGAAAGATAAATATGAGATAGATAGATATGACATAGATAGATAGATATGAGATAGATAGATATGAGATAGATAGATAGATACGAGATAGATAGATAGATAGATATGAGATAGATATGGGCTAGATATGAGATAGATAGATATGAGATAGATAGATATGAGATAGATAGATAGATATGAGATAGATAGATATGAGATAGATAGATAGATAGATAGATAGATAGATAGATACGTGAGATAGATAGATAGATAGATAGATATGAGATAGATAGATAGATATGAGATAGATAGATAGATATGAGATAGATAGGAGATAGATAGATAGATATGAGATAGATAGATATGAGATCGATAGATATGAGATAGATAGATATGAGAGATAGATATGAGATAGATAGATAGATATATATGAGATAGATATGAGATAGATATGAGATAGATAGGAGATAGATAAATATGAGATAGATATATATGAGATAGATATGAGAAAGATATATATGAGATAGATAGATATGAGATAGATAGATATGAGATAGATAGGAGATAGATATGAGATAGATAGATATGAGATAGATATGAGATAGATATGAGATAGATAGGAGATAGATATGAGATAGATATGAGATAGATAGGAGATAGATATGAGATAGATAGATAGGAGATAGATATGAGATAGATAGGAGATAGATATGAGATAGATAGATATGAGATAGATAGATAGATAGATATGAGATAGATAGATATGAGATAGATAGATATGAGATAGATAGATAGATAGATAGATAGGAGATAGATAGATAGATAAATAGATAGATAGCTAGATAGATAGATAGATATGAGATAGATAGATATGAGATAGATAGATAGATAGATATGATATAGATAGATATGAGATAGATAGATAGATAGATAGATAGATAGATAGGAGATAGATAGATAGATAGATAGATAGATAGATATGATATAGATATGAGATAGATAGATAAATATGAGATAGATAGATATTAGATAGATAGATATGAGATAGATAGATAGATAGATATGAGATAGATAGATAGATAGATATGAGATAGATATGAGATAGATATGAGATAGATATGAGATAGATATGAGATAGATATGAGATAGATATGAGATAGATATGAGATAGATAGATATGAGATAGATAGATAGATATGATATAGATAGATATGAGATAGATATGAGATAGATAGATATGAGATAGATAGATAGATAGATAGATAGATAGATAGATAAATATGAGATAGATAGATATGAGATAGATAGATAGTTATGAGATAGATAGATATTAGATAGATAGGAGATAGATAGATAGATAGATAGATATGAGATAGATAGATAGATATGAGATAGATAGATAGATAGATATGAGATAGATATGAGATAGATAGGAGATAGATAAATATGAGATAGATATGAGAAAGATAAATATGAGATAGATAGATATGACATAGATAGATAGATAGATATGAGATAGATATGAGATAGATAGATACGAGATAGATAGATAGATATGAGATAGATATGGGCTAGATATGAGATAGATAGATATGAGATAGATAGATATGAGATAGATAGATAGATAGATATGAGATAGATAGATATGAGATAGATAGATAGATAGATAGATAGATAGATAGGAGATAGATAGATAGATATGATATAGATAGATAGATATGAGATAGATAGATAGATAGATAGATAGATAGATAGATAGATAGATATGAGATAGATAGATAGATATGATATAGATAGATAGGAGATAGATAGATATGAGATAGATAGATATGAGATAGATAGATATGAGATAGATAGATATGAGATAGATAGATAGATAGATAGATAGATAGATATGAGATAGATAGATATGAGATAGATAGATATGAGATAGATAGATAGATAGGAGATAGATAGATAGATAAATAGATAGATAGCTAGATAGATAGATAGATATGAGATAGATAGATATGAGATAGATAGATAGATAGATATGATATAGATAGATATGAGATAGATAGATAGATAGGAGCTAGATAGATAGATAGATAGATATGATATAGATAGATATATATGAGATAGATATGAGATAGATATGAGATAGATAGATAAATATGAGATAGATAGATATTAGATAGATAGATATGAGATAGATAGATAGATAGATAGATAGCTATGAGATAGATAGATAGATAGATAGATAGATATGAGATAGATAGATAGATATGAGATAGATATGAGATAGATATGAGATAGATATGAGATAGATATGAGATAGATAGATATGAGATAGATAGATATGATATAGATAGATATGAGATAGATATGAGATAGATAGATATGAGATAGATAGATAGATAGATAGATATGAGATAGATAGATAGATATGAGATAGATAGATAGATAGATATATATGAGATAGATATGAGATAGATAGGAGATAGATAAATATGAGATAGATATGAGAAAGATAAATATGAGATAGATAGATATGACATAGATAGATAGATAGATATGAGATAGATAGATATGAGATAGATAGATAGATACGAGATAGATAGATAGATACGAGATAGATAGATAGATATGAGATAGATATGGGCTAGATATGAGATAGATAGATATGAGATAGATAGATAGATATGAGATAGATAGATAGATAGATATGAGATAGATAGATATGAGATAGATAGATAGATAGATACGAGATAGATAGCTAGATAGATAGATAGATATGAGATAGATAGATAGATATGAGATAGATAGATAGATATGAGATAGATAGATAGATATGAGATAGATAGGAGATAGATAGATAGATATGAGATAGATAGATATGAGATCGATAGATATGAGATAGATAGATATGAGATAGATAGATATGAGAGATAGATATGAGATAGATAGATAGATAGATATGAGATAGATAGATAGATAGATATATATGAGATAGATATGAGATAGATAGGAGATAGATAGGAGATAGATAGGAGATAGATAAATATGAGATAGATATATATGAGATAGATATGAGAAAGATATATATGAGATAGATAGATATGAGATAGATATGAGATAGATATGAGATAGATATGAGATAGATAGATATGAGATAGATAGATATGAGATAGATATATATGAGATAGATAGATATGAGATAGATAGATATGAGATAGATATGAGATAGATATGAGATAGATAGGAGATAGATATGAGATAGATAGATAGGAGATAGATATGAGATAGATAGGAGATAGATATGAGATAGATAGATATGAGATAGATAAATAGATAGATAGATATGAGATAGATAGATATGAGATAGATAGATAGATAGATAGATAGATATGAGATAGATATGAGATAGATAGATATGAGATAGATAGATATGAGATAGATAGATAGATATG
>CAMRHE010000743.1:102500-247500 GCA_947044405.1 Leptodactylus fallax | reverse complement strand
GGCCATATATATTATATACACTGTATACAGTTAGGGCCATATATATTATATACACTGTATACAGTTAGGGCCATATATATTATATACACTGTATACAGTTAGGACCATATATATTATATACACTGTATACAGTTAGGGCCATATATATTATATACGCTGTATACAGTTAGGGCCATATATATATTATATACGCTGTATTCATTGCGGCCATATATATTATATACACTGTATACAGTTAGGGCCATATATTTTATATACACTGTATACAGTTAGGGACATATATATATATTATATACGCTGTATACAGTTAGGGCCATATATATATTATATACACTGTATACATTAGGGCCATATATATTATATACGCTGTATACAGTTAGGGCCATATATATTATATACGCTGTATACAGTTAGGGCCATATATATTATATACACTGTATACAGTTAGGGCCATATATATTATATACACTGTATACATCAGGGCCATATATATTATATACACTGTATACAGTTAGGGCCATATATATTATATACACTGTATACAGTTAGGGCCATATATATTATATACACTGTATACATTAGGGCCATATATATTATATACACTGTATACATTAGGGCCATATATATTATATACACTGTATACATTAGGGCCATATATATATTATATACACTGTACACCATTAGGGCCATATATATTATATACACTGTATACAGTTAGGGCCATATATATTATATACACTGTATACAGTTAGGGCAATATATATTATATACACTGTATACATTAGGGCCATATATATTATATACACTGTATACAGTTAGGGCCATATATATTATATACACTGTATACATTAGGGCCATATATATTATATACACTGTATACATTAGGGACATATATATTATATACACTGTATACAGTTAGGGCCATATATATATTATATACACTGAATATAGTTAGGACCATATATATTATATACACTGTATACAGTTAGGGCCATATATATTATATACACTGTATACATTAGGGCCATATATATTATATACACTGTATACAGTTAGGGCCATATATATTATATACACTGTATACAGTTAGGGACATATATATATATTATATATGCTGTATACAGTTAGGGCCATATATATATTATATACACTGTATACATTAGGGCCATATATATTATATACACTGTATACAGTTAGGGCCATATATATTTGGACACTGACACAAATTTTTTTTCCTGTTTACTGAAACATATTCAGGTTCTAGTTATATAATGGACATACAGTCCAGAGTTGCAGCTTTCATTTGAGGGGATCCGCATTAACATTGGATGAAGGGTTTCAGCTCAGTAACATGCGCCCCCCTGTTTACAAAGGGACCAAAAGTAATTGGACAATTGACTCTGCGGCTGTTTCCTGAACAGGTTTGGGGGCAATTCCTTCCTTATGCCCTTCTCTATTAAGCAGATACAAGGCCTGGAGTTGATGTGAGGTGCGGTGCTTGCATTTGGAAGATTTTGCTGTAAAGAAAACATGCGGTCAAAGGAGCTCTCCATGCAGGTGAACCAAGCCCTCCTTAAGCTGCGAAAACAGAAAAAAACCCATCTGAGAAACGGCTACAATATTAGGAAAGGCAAAATCTACAGTTTGGTTCATCCTGAGAAAGAAATAAAGCCCTGGTGACCTCAGATGGACAATGAGACAAAACACAAAGCCAAAGCAACCCAGGAGTTTATTAAAGCAAAGAAGTGGAATATTCTAGAATGGCCAAGTCAGTCGCCTGATCTCAGCCCCACTGAGCCGCATTTCACTTGTTACAGACTAAACTTCAGACAGAAAGGCCACAAACAAACAGCGACTGAAAACCGCTGCAGTAAAGGCCGAACATTAACCAGGAGGAGACGCAGCGGCGGCGTCTGGTGATGTCCATGAGCTCAAGACTTCAGCCAGTCACTGCCAACAAAGGGATTGTGGGAAATAAATGCTTTATAGTCCTCACGTTATATACAGTCATTTTATACAACCCACTGAATTAAAGCTGAAAGTCTGAACTTCAACTGCATTGTGGGAATGTCCAGAACCGAATATAGGAACAGCTGGCCAAATATTTATGGACCTAACTGTAGCTGTGACAGACAAACTAACCCAACGCCAACACAAACACTGCCAACACCAACACCACCAAAAACACCAACACCACCATCAACGCCAACACAAACACTGCCAACAACGCCAACACCACCAAAAATGCCAACACCACCATCAACGCCAACACAAACACTGCCAACAATGCCAACACCAACATCACCAACACCACCAAAAACGCCAACACAAACACTGCCAACACCAACATCACCAACACCAACACAAACACTGCCAACACCACCAATGCCAACACAAACACTGCCAATGCCAACATCACCAAAAATGCCAACACCACCATCAACGTCAACACAAACACTGCCAACAATGCCAACACCAACATCACCAACACCACCAAAAACGCCAACACAAACACTGCCAACACCATCACCAACACCAACACGAACACTGCCAACACCAACATCACCAACACCACCAATGCCAACACAAACACTGCCAATGCCAACATCACCAAAAATGCCAACACCACCATCAACGCCAACACAAACACTGCCAACAATGCCAACACCACCAAAAACTCCACCACCAAAAACGCCAACACAAACACTGCCAACACCAACATCACTAACACCACCAAAAACACCAACACCACCATCAACGCCAACACAAACACTGCCAACGCCAACATCACCAAAAATGCCACCACCATCAACGCCAACACAAACACTGCCAACAATGCCAACACCAACATCACCAACGCCAACACCACCAAAAACGCCAACACCAACATCACCAACACCATCAATGCCAACACAAACACTGCCAACGCCAACATCTCCAAAAATGCCAGCACCACCATCAATGCGAACACAAACACTGCCAACACCAACATCACCAACAACGCCAACACCACCAAAAACTCCACCACCAAAAACGCCAACACAAACACTGCCAACACCAACATCACCAACACCAAAAAAAACACCAACACCACCATCAACGCCAACACAAACACTGCCAACGCCAACATCACCAAAAACACCAACACCACCATCAACGCCAACACAAACACTGCCAACGCCAACACTACCAACAATGCCAACACCACCGACGCCAACACAAACACTGCCAACACCAACACCACCAAAAACGCCAACACCAACACCATCAACAATGCCAACACCACCATCAACACCAACATCACCATCCACGCCAACACAAACACTACCAACACCAACAACGCCAACACCACCATCAACGCCAACACAAACACTGCCAACAACGCCAACACCAACACCAACACCATCAACACCAAACCACCTACAATGCCAACACCATCAACACCACTTACAATGCCACCAACAATGCCAACACCAACACCACCCACACCACTGCCAATACCTCCTCCTCCAACACCAATAACGCCACTCCCATCATCGCCACTGCCAACACTGCCATCAATCGCTGAGAACGGTGAATACCTGGCTTAAAAATTACCGCCCGGTATCTCATATGTCATACATGAGACCTCGTAGTTCTTATGTCATACACGAGACCTCATGCCTTGTGCGTCCCCCCCAGGCGCTCTGCTTATCAGTACAGATTTCTCGCTGTCACATCTGCCCCTATTGTCATCCTTTATGTGATTCAGACTCTTAAAGTGCCAGTACCCTCAATTCTGTCCCCTGAGTGTATACTCCGACTACTCTGTACATAATTTATAGACAAAGCCTTGGGAGGGGGTTGGGGGTGCCTCTTGTGCACCCCCAGCTGGTCATGATCACACCCATAATGACATCATCACACTGACATCAATCTCCAGTCTATTGTCCTGCGGGGGGGAGTTCAGACATAAAGAAAGCGGTGACAGAATGGTGAGCAATCCTCCGCACCTCACTATCCGCTCCTGCAATGAGGGGGGTTAACCCCTGCTAGCCAGGAGATAAGCAGTGCCCAAAGTGTCTGCCAGCTGCTGATCCCCTCTAAATGTGCCAAAATATGAAGAGGCTGACACAGGGGCCCCATAACTGAGGGGGAATCCCTATAGAATTGTATCTTCTCTATAATGTGGCGGAGATCTGCAGCGGAACGTAACATGAATGGTGAGCATTGTGTGTGACCAACGAGGAGGAAGAAGAAGAAGACGAGCTCAGAGGACATATGGAAGCGGGCCAGAGCGGGGGAGGGGGCAGGTCACAGGACTGATATAAAGAGGAAGGGGACAGGTGCCATATCAAGAAGACTGGAGAGCAGGGCAGATATATGAAGGGAGGGGGCGGGGTAGGAAACATAACCAGATACTAATCACATCCTGTCTGCAAATCTCATCTGTTACAATCTATCCATTCATCACTACACAGGAAGTAACAATAATTACTAGTACTGACAACCAGCTGTATATATCATGTGTGAGAGGTTGTCACAGCTCCGCCTCCTGTTACTGACATCACTGATATAATGACATGAGATCCGCACACCTTATACTACAGTACAGCTATTCATCTATTACTACTGACAACCAGCTGTATATATCATGTGTGAGAGGTTGTCACAGCCCCGCCCCCTGTTACTGACATCACTGATATAATGACATGTGATCAGACATGAGATCCGCACACCTTATACTACAGTACAGCTATTCATCTATTACTACTGACAACCAGCTGTATATATCATGTCTGAGAGGTTGTCGCAGCCCCGCCCCCTGTTACTGACATCACTGATATAATGACATGTGATCAGACATGAGATCCGCACACCTTATACTACAGTACAGCTATTCATCTATTACTACTGACACCCAGCTGTATATATCATGTCTGAGAGGTTGTCACAGCCCCGCCCCCTGTTACTGACATCACTGATATAATATAATGACATGTGATCAGACATGAGATCCGCACACCTTATACTACAGTACAGCTATTCATCTATTACTACTGACACCCAGCTGTATATATCATGTGTGAGAGGTTGTCACAGCCCCGCCCCCTGTTACTGACATCACTGATATAATGACATGTGATCAGACATGAGATCCGCACACCTTATACTACAGTACAGATATTCATCTATTACTACTGACACCCAGATGTATATATCATGTGTGAGAGGTTGTCACAGCCCCGCCCCCTGTTACTGACATCACTGATATAATATAATGACATGTGATCAGACATGAGATCCGCACCTTATACTACAGTACAGATATTCATCTATTACTACTGACAACCAGCTGTATATATCATGTGTGAGAGGTTGTCACAGCCCCGCCCCCTGTTACTGACATCACTGATATAATATAATGACATGTGATCAGACATGAGATCCGCACACCTTATACTACAGTACAGCTATTCATCCATTACTACTGACAACCAGCTGTATATATCATGTGTGAGAGGTTGTCACAGCCCCGCCCCCTGTTACTGACATCACTGATATAATATAATGACATGTGATCAGACATGAGATCCGCACACCTTATACTACAGTACAGCTATTCATCTATTACTACTGACACCCAGCTGTATATATCATGTCTGAGAGGTTGTCACAGCTCCGCCCCCTGTTACTGACATCACTGATATAATGACATGTGATCAGACATGAGATCCGCACACCTTATACTACAGTACAGCTATTCATCTATTACTACTGACAACCAGCTGTATATATCATGTCTGAGAGGTTGTCACAGCCCCGCCCCCTGTTACTGACATCACTGATATAATATAATGACATGTGATCAGACATGAGATCCGCACACCTTATACTACAGTACAGCTATTCATCTATTACTACTGACACCCAGCTGTATATATCATGTGTGAGAGGTTGTCACAGCCCCGCCCCCTGTTACTGACATCACTGACATAATGATATGTGATCAGACATGAGATCCGCACACCTTATACTACAGTACAGCTATTCATCTATTACTACTGACAACCAGCTGTATATATCATGTCTGAGAGGTTGTCACAGCCCCGCCCCCTATTACTGACATCACTGATATAATGACATGTGATCAGACATGAGATCCGCACACCTTATACTACAGTACAGCTATTCATCTATTACTACTGACACCGAGCTGTATATATCATGTGTGAGAGGTTGTCACAGCCCCGCCCCCTGTTACTGACATCACTGATATAATATAATGACATGTGATCAGACATGAGATCCGCACACCTTATACTACAGTACAGCTATTCATCTATTACTACTGACACCCAGCTGTATATATCATGTGTGAGAGGTTGTCACAGCCCCGCCCCCTGTTACTGACATCACTGATATAATATAATGACATGTGATCAGACATGAGATCCGCACACCTTATACTACAGTACAGCTATTCATCTATTACTACTGACAACCAGCTGTATATATCATGTCTGAGAGGTTGTCACAGCCCCGCCCCCTGTTACTGACATCACTGATATAATTCTCGGCTATACTGCAGGATGTGCTCACGGACATATCACATGTAGTAGTTTCCCTTCTGGTTGTCTTCAGGGAATTGATGAGTTGGCCCTTGAAGGCCCAAGAACAGACAAATAGTCAGGAATTAACCCCTGCCTGGACGGTCTCCGATCCCTCACTATTTGGATCATGTGATATTTACAGGGTTTTTCCCGTTGCTGTTCCTGCAGCAAATAAAGTCAATTAGAAAATTGTTACAAGTGCCTGTTGTGGCCCCGGAACCCTGGTTATTGGGCATGGCCTGTAATACTCTGTGCTGCTGCAGACAAGTATAAGGCACCTATGAATCTGTGACCAGCTGGACAATACCTGGGGGGCTCCTCTACAGTCACTGCGCTGAGTGTCTTATGCACATTTTAGGAAGGGGGAGGGGTCTGGGAGTTTTGGGTTAATTTTTTTTTGTTGCCGGTTACATTTGTCTCCAGTCAGAGCCGTTACTGAATGAAACAGGAACAGCAGCAGCGTCAGAGCTCAGAGTCCGCCCCCTTGTCTGCTCCTGCCTGACACCACCCACTTGTCATTAGGGAGTCTAGTTACATATCAGACACCAAAACTACCAGCAGTGATTGCTCAGGAACGATGCGGGCTAGAGAGAAAATTCCAAATGTTTGAATCAGTGGAGGGGGGACTAATAAAGTGTAACAAGAGCTGGAATCTGACATGAGGGGTGACATTAGGAGTGGAGGGGGAGCATCAGAAGTGACATCAAGGGTGGATGGAGGTGACATTAGGGGAGGAAGGGGCTGACATCAGGGGTGGAGGGCGGTGACATTAGGGGTGGTGGGGGAGTGTGATGATTCTGCTTAAGTGTGGCTATAACTCAGATGTATTTTGATCTCTGGGTATAGGATCTCCCTTCTGGCTTGCACTCACTCATACTGTGCGCAGCTATAAGCCTAGATGCATATTGACAGTAGCGGCCAGGCTGGAACAATAGGGCTCCATTGTATTCTTATACAGCCCTGGCTGATCAAACAATAGTGCATTGTTCAAGCCTGGGCTGTTGATCAGATATGACTGATAACAGGGTATCAATTCACTTTGTCTCAGCTCTATACAAAAGATCTGGACTTGATTGAATTAACTCATCAGATGTACTGTCGCCGGTGACCTCATTCTGGGAGGTGGCATAAAGGGTATAAAAGATGAGGTAAGAGGTCTGTGGGAGGAGACTATCACTTGGAGATCATGCTATGAAGACTGTGCTGAGATAATGCTATGGAGATCATGCTACAGACTTGTTACAGACAGACCATGAGGAGAGGCTGCTGTGATGAGATTCTGTTGAGACTACTGGACTAATGCTGAGAGACTGTGAAGAGCATGCAGGCGGGATTATTGTACTGTGATGCCACATGCTAGGAGTTAATGCCACATGCCAAGAAGCCTCCACTGGTGACACACATGACATGTGTGAGTGTTGGACTATAGAACCACATCAAGGACATGTGTGGTAAAGTAATCATTTCACCTTTAATCCCTTTTATTTTATTTGTACTGTATCTTGTAACTAGTAACTGTTAATGCTTGTATATATCTGCATATCTGTTCTGATCTGTATATGTTAGATTTTAATACCGACCCATTTAGGTGTTAATAAATATATAAAATTTAGAAGGCTTGTCTTGTATTTATCTGGTGAACCTGGCACTCACTGGCGGTGAGTGTGGTTTTTATATGAAAGAGGACTCAGGGTGTGGCCAAAGCGGTTTGGCGCACTGAGGATCTTTCACAGGGAGCATCAGAAGTGACATCAGGGGTGGAGGGCGGTGACATTAGGGGTGACATCAGGGGTGGTGGGCGGTGACATTAGGGGTGACATCAGGGGTGGAGGGCGGTGACATTAGGGGTGACATCAGGGGTGGAGGGCGGTGACATTAGGGGTGACATCAGGGGTGGAGGGCGGTGACATTAGGGATGACCTCAGGGGTGGAGGGCGGTGACATTAGGGGTGACATCAGGGGTGGAGGGCGGTGACATTAGGGGTGGTGGGCGGTGACATTAGGGGTGACATCAGGGGTGGAGGGCGGTGACATTAGGGATGACATCAGGGGTGGAAGGTGGTGACATTAGGGGTGACATCAGGGGTGGAGGGCGATGACATCAGGGGTGGAGGGCGGTGACATTAGGGGTGACATCAGGGGTGGAGAGTGGTGACATTAGGGATGACCTCAGGGGGTGGAGGGCGGTAACATTAGGGGTGACATCAGGGGTGGAGGGCGGTGACATCAGGGGTGGAGGGCGGTGACATCAGGGGTGACATCAGGGGTGGAGGGCGGTGACATTAGGGGTGACATCAGGGATGGAGAGCGGTGACATTAGGGATGACCTCAGGGGTGGAGGGCGGTGACATCAGGGGTGGAGGGCGGTGACATTAGGGGTGACATCAGGGGTGGAGGGCGGTGACATTAGGGGTGACATCAGGGGTGGAGAGCGGTGACATTAGGGATGACCTCAGGGGTGGAGGGCGGTGACATTAGGGGTGACATCAGGGGTGGAGGGCGGTGACATCAGGGGTGGAGGGCGGTGACATTAGGGGTGACCTCAGGGGTGGAGGGCGGTGACATTAGGGGTGACATCAGGGGTGGAGAGCAGTGACATTAGGAGTGACATCAGGGGTGGAGGGCGGTGACATCAGGGGTGGAGGGGAGTGACATCACCTCCGGGGTCTCTGACTTCTATCTCACTGTTCCACTGACAAGGGGTCTGACAGGGAGGGGTCAGCGCCGCTTGGTGAGGTTACAGTGGACATGTAGGAGTATGGGGGGGGGGGGCACACTGGTCAGTAGTCTGCAGATAATGGGTTAACAGTGACATGTGGTAGGGGGTGACAATGAGATGTAAGCTGTATAGAGGATGTAGCTGGGGGGTGTTGACAGTGGATGGGGAGGAGGAGTGGGGGTTTCAGTAGACTATAGGGTTCACGTAGGGTTAAAGTGAGTTGTAAGGGCCACGTGGGGCTATATTGGGGGGCAGTTGGGGTATAATGGCTTGAAGGGTTACAGTGCAGGGTAATTGGGATGTATGGTGAGGACAAGCCAGCCTGGATGGGGCTGGTTGTGGCAGACAATGGAAGGGTTAATAGCGCCGTGCACACTGTATCCGCGCTTGATTGGGGGGCTCCGCTGTGCCCAGTATAAGACACTTGACATCAGGAAAATCTGCCGCCCTCAGGAAGTCTTCATCCGGACCCTGAAGATGCAGCCAAAGACTTACTGACACGAGGAATGTCCTTACACACAGAGGACCTTACTGACATATGAGGGAATGTCCTTACATGCAGAGGACCTTACTGACACATGAAGAATTGTCCTTACACTCAGAGGAGACTGATGCTAGGGTGTAGTGCTGAGAGTGACACTAGAGATAGGAGGCTGAAACTGTAGACAAGAGGCTGACACTGAGGTGTAGTGCTGAGGGTGACACTGGAGATAGGAGGCTGACACTAGGGTGTAGTGCTGAGGGTGACACTGGAGATAGGAGGCTGACACTAGGGTGTAGTGCTGAGGGTGACACTGGAGATAGGAGGCTGACACTAGGGTGTAGTGCTGAGGGTGACACTGGAGATAGGAGGCTGACACTAGGGAGTAGTGCTGAGGGTGACACTGGAGATAGGAGGCTGACACTAGGGTGTAGTGCTGAGGGTGACACTGGAGATAGGAGGCTGACACTAGGGTGTAGTGCTGAGGGTGACACTGGAGATAGGAGGCTGACACAAGGGAGTAGTGCTGAGGGTGACACTGGAGATAGGAGGCTGACACTAGGGTGTAGTGCTGAGGGTGACACTGGAGATAGGAGGCTGACACTAGGGAGTAGTGCTGAGGGTGACACTGGAGATAGGAGGCTGACACTAGGGTGTAGTGCTGAGGGTGACACTGGAGATAGGAGGCTGACACTGGGGTGTAGTGCTGAGGGTGACACTGGAGATAGGAGGCTGAAACTGTAGACAAGAGGCTGACACTGAGGTGTAGTGCTGAGGGTGACACTGGAGATAGGAGGCTGACACTAGGGTGTAGTGCTGAGGGTGACACTGGAGATAGGAGGCTGACACTAGGGAGTAGTGCTGAGGGTGACACTGGAGATAGGAGGCTGACACTAGGGTGTAGTGCTGAGGGTGACACTGGAGATAGGAGGCTGACACTAGGGTGTAGTGCTGAGGGTGACACTGGAGATAGGAGGCTGACACTAGGGTGTAGTGCTGAGGGTGACACTGGAGATAGGAGGCTGACACTAGGGTGTAGTGCTGAGGGTGACACTGGAGAAGGGAGGCTGACTGTGATGATTCTGCTTAAATATGGCTATAATTCAAAGCTGTATTTTGGTCTCTGGGTAGCGTATCTCTTTACTCATAAGGTGCGCAGCTATAATCCTAGGTGTATATTGGCAGTAGTGGCCGGGCTGGAACAATAGGGCTTTGTATCCATCCCAGCAGGGCTCCATTGTATTCCTATACAGCCCTGAGTGATCAAAGAAACATGCATTGTGCAGATAGATCAGACCTGGTTGATAACATTGTATCATTCCACTTGGTCTCAGCTCTATACAAAAAATCTGGACTTGAGTGCATTATTCAATCAGACTTGCTGCCGCCGGTGACCTCATTCTGGGAGGTGGCATAAAGGGTATAAAAGATGAGGTAAGAGGCAATGGGAGGAGAATGGGCTGAGACTACAAGAGTTTACTGAGAGACTGTGATGAGAGCATGCAGGCTGGAATATACTGTGATGCCACATGGTAGGAGTTAATGCTGAGAAGCCTCCACTGGGTATTCACACATGACAGAGCATGTGTGAGTGCTGGACTATAGAGCCACATCAAGGAGATGCATGGTAAAGTAATTATTTCAATGTTATTCCCTTTTTATTTTTATTGTACTGTATCTTGTAACTAGTAACTGTTAATGCTTGCATACATCTGCATATCTCTTCTGAACTGCATGTGTTAGATGTTAATACCGACCCATTTAGGGGTTAATAAATATATAAAATTTAGAAAGCTTGTCTTGCATTTATCTTGTGAACCCGGCACTCACTGGCAGTGAGTGTGGTTTTTATATGAAAGAAGACTCAGGTGGGGCCACAGCGGTGTTGGCGCACTGAGGATCTTTCACACTGACACTGGGGTGTAGCACTGAGGGTGACTCTGGAGATAGGAGGCTGAAACTGGAGACAAGAGGCTGACACTGAGGTGTAGTGCTGAGGGTGACACTGGAGATAGGAGGCTGACACTGGGGTGTAGCACTGAGGGTGGCGCTGAGGGTGACACTGAGGTGTAGCGCTGAGGGTGACACTGGAGATAGGAGGCTGGTACTGGGGTGTAGCGCTGAGGGTGACACTGGATATAGGAGGCTGACACTGGAGATAGGAGGTTGACACTGGGGTGTAGCGCTGAGGGTGACACTGGAGATAGGAGGCTGGTACTGGGGTGTAGTGCTGTGGGTGACACTGGAGATAGGAGGCTGACACTGGAGTGTAGTGCTGTGGGTGACACTGGAGATAGGAGGCTGACACTGGAGATAGGAGGTTGACACTGGGGTGTAGCGCTGAGGGTGACACTGGAGATAGGAGGCTGGTACTGGGGTGTAGTGCTGTGGGTGACACTGGAGATAGGAGGCTGACACTGGAGTGTAGTGCTGTGGGTGACACTGGAGATAGGAGGCTGACACTGGGGTGTAGTGCTGAGGGTGACACTGGAGATAGGAGGCTGGTACTGGGGTGTAGTGCTGTGGGTGACACTGGAGATAGGAGGCTGACACTGGAGTGTAGTGCTGTGGGTGACACTGGAGATAGGAGGCTGACACTGGGGTGTAGCACCGAGGGTGACACTGGAGATAGGAGGCTGGTACTGGGGTGTAGCTCTGAGGGTGACACTGGAGTGTAGCACTGAGTGTGACACTGGAGATAGGAGGCTGACACTGGGGTGTAGTGCTGAGGGTGACACTGGAGATAGGAGGCTGACACTGGGGTGTAGCGCTGAGTGTGGCACTAGAGATAGGAGGATGGTACTGGGGTGTAGTGCTGAGGATGACACTGGAGATAGGAGGCTGGTACTGGGGTGTAGCTCTGAGGGTGACACTGGAGACTGATACTGGGGTGTAGTGCTGAGGGTGACACTGGAGATGGGAGGCTGGTACTGGGGTGTAGCTCTGAGGGTGACACTGGAGATAGGAGGTTGACACTGGGGTGTAGCGCTGAGGGTGACACTGGAGATAGGAGGCTGACACTGGAGTGTAGCGCTAAGGGTGACACTGGAGATAGGAGGCTGACACTGGGGTATAGTGCTGAGGGTGACACTGGAGATAGGAGGCTGGTACTGGGGTATAGCGCTGAGGGTGACACTGGAGATAGAAGGCTGATACTGGAGATAGGCTGGTACTGGAGTGTAGCGCTGATGGTGACACTGGAGACTGATAGTAGGGTGTAGCGCTGAGGGTGACACTGGAGATAGGAGGCTGACACTGGGGTGTAGCACTGAGGGTGACACTGGAGATAGGAGGTTGACACTGGGGTGTAGTGCTGAGGGTGACACTGGAGATAGGAAGACAAAAAAAGAGGTCTCAGGTTTAAACTTCGTTCCACCTTTGAAAATGACCCCCTTTTCACCACTGAGTGGGACAAATATTTAGAACAATGTAGTAGGGGACTTATAGAAAGGATCTCCCAAAAGCGACAAACACTAGCCCATGAACTAAAATCTCAGATTTATGCAGTCACCCAAGAAATTGAACAACATAAACAACATCCTGATTTTATTTGCATAAATAGGGTTCTATACACTAGAACCCTCAACTTGGAACGCGAATTATTAGAACACAAAAGCAATAAATTAAAAAGGGACCGCACGGACTACTCTAGAGGTACTATTAAATTTTGGTCTAAAAATTCCAAAACACGTGACAAATTTGCAAATAACAATTCGAACTATAAAACCCCCATTCCCTCACTGTTCAGTATCCAACCTAGAAAGCCCGGTATCCAATCTAGGAATCCCAGATTCACAACCAAATCTAGGACTCCCTTGAACACTCAACCTAGAAATCTTACACACAAAATTCTCTTTCCCAATAGAAATATTTCAACCAACAAAACTTGGACTTCACCCATTCAAGCTACCAGTGGTGCCACAACCCACACTGACAATACCAACATACCACTCATGTCCAATTCATCCATGAAATCTCTCCATAAACCCAATCAAGACAATTCTTGTACCAACACTCATGCACCAACCTCTCTTTCTCTTCCCCCTACTCGGTTCAAATCTGTTAAACCTAAATACACACACCCAACTCCTCTAGAAGTAAATACCACCACTGTAACCAACGACACCCCTCTAGACTCTCGAACATCACATACTCCTGAGCTAATAACTCTAATCATACCAACCAACAAGACTCATTCTGAGCCTCGACCCCCAAGCAATTCATCCGTTGAAGAGCTGTTAGACGACTCGCTCACCACCATCTATAATACCCCCTTATCTGCCTCACAGATACAGAAAGCCCTCACAATACCCGATAACATCGATATCCTTAATATCAGCAGACCACCCCTATTAAATACCTCAGAGTCTTTTTTAGGCCTTCCCCCAAAACTAACACCATTACACACGTTTCATACAAAGGAGAATCCAATATATACGGAAATATCCGATTACTACAGCCCGATAAGTCTAAAACGAAAATTAGAACACTCTCCCATCCAGGAAATCGTACTAAAAGATCTAGAGGCTGCAGAGGAGGCCTTAAACATAGAATCAAGAAATGTAAGTCCGGAAGCCAAGAGGAACAAAAACTCCATAACAACATTTTTAACCTCTCCAGCCACACTTTAACACCCAAGGAGATGAACCTATTATCCAAAGGTCTATCATTCTGTCCTGATCAAAAACCGGATGACCTGGATTTATTTATTGACCTCCATACATATATAAGGAAACTTACATTGACTCGTCATTTTGCCATAACTGCAAATAATCCATCCACTGGGGACCAATCAAAATCCATATCAAGTACGACTCCTGTTCTTAACCCAACTCCTCATACAACCACTTTGAAACCCAAATCCAATTTCTATCCTCTCCAACACAAAGGCCACCATATCGAAACGTTTTATTCTCTTGTGGCCAATGATTTCCGTAATCTTAACCAATGTCATGGTTCGAAAGTAAAAACCAACCTTCGTCCATCCGAGAAATCAGCTATCAAATCCTTGATTGATAATAAATCTATCATTATCAGAAATGCTGACAAAGGTTGGGGTGTAGTCATACAAGACAGGGCTGACTACATCACAGAAGCCGACCGGATTTTATCTGATTCTAATTACTATCAAATTCTACACAAAGACCCTTCTGACCTATACTATATCAAGTATCGTGAACTCATTATTGATGCATATACCAAAGGGATTATAACAGATAAAGAAAAGGGCTTCTTATTAATCAAGGACTTTTCAGTTTCTCAATTCTACCACTTGCCCAAAATTCATAAAAATTTGGAAAATCCACCAGGAAGACCAATCATTTCCGGGGTTAATGCACTAACAAGGAACCTCTCACAATACATAGATTTACAGCTACAAAAATATGTAACCCGATTTCCATCTTACTTGAAAGATTCCACCCATCTAATCACTGAACTCCTGACCATCCAATGGAAACCCAATTATATTTGGGCAACTCTCGACGTCTCTGCACTATACAGCAATATACCCCATTCCAAAGGCATCGAAATGATAACACAAACATTACATATGGATCACACGATGCCCACTGAACAGAAAACTTTCATCACAGACAGCATTCAGTTCATTTTGGAACACAATATATTCACTTTTGAATCAAAACTTTATCTACAGAAACGGGGCACAGCCATGGGTACCCGTTTTGCACCTAGTTATGCTAATATCTACATGGGGCGCTATGAGGAATCATTCATACAGAGCGAACACTGTTGGTCGCATAATATCATTTTCTACAAAAGGTACATTGACGACCTCCTATTTATATGGGAGGGTACGGAACATTCCTTCCATGAATTTACAAAACACCTTAATAATAATGAATGGGGAATCACCCTAAGTGGCCAACCAAAAAGGACACCATTGACTTCCTTGATTTGGAACTCATGGGTGGTCCTGATGGTATAAACACCAAAACCTTTTTTAAGAAAGTTGACTGCAATAGTTTATTGGACTACCAAAGTTCCCACTATAGGAAATGGAGGGACAACGTACCCTTCGGGCCAATTTAAACGTATTCGACGTAATTGTACTAATGACTCAGATTTTAAAATACAAAGTGAAATTCTATTCAAACGATTTCAAGAAAAACACTACCCAAAACGGATTATCCAAGCAGCGAAATCAAAAGCACAGGCCTTAACCCAGTCTGACTGTCTGGTTCCTTCTCAGAAGAACAATGACAGACAGTATAAACACAATTTCATCACGACTTATAATAATGCACACAACAGAATCCGGATGATCCTTGATAGACACTGGCCAGTACTCTTAAACGATCCACTACTTAAAGCAAACATCCCTTCCAAACCATCCATTACTTTTAGAAGAGCAAAAACTCTGAAAAATCTTTTAGCTCCTAGTAAACTGAGAGCAGTCACTAAACACAATGATCACAGCTCTATACCCCCACAAACAATTGGTGTGTATAAATGCCAACATAAAAAATGTAAATGTTGCAAAACAATTAATCATCTAGCTAATAGTATTAGGAGTTCTGTAACAGGTGAAACGTTTCAGATTAACTACTTTTTCAACTGCTCATCTTCTTATGTCATCTATGTACTCGAATGCCCGTGTGGACTCCAGTACATTGGCAGGACCATCAGACCCCTGAGAGAAAGGCTAAATAAACACAGATCCAATGTATTAAATGGCTCTCTCAAGCACAGTGTCTCTAAACATGCTCTTCTGAAACATAATTCTAACTTTGATGGGTTTAGAATTACTCCACTGGATCATATTCCTACACATACTAACAATAGATTTGAAAAATTAAAAAGAAAAGAAATGTTTTGGATATTTAAGTTCAATTCCCTCACACCAGCCGGTCTTAACGAAGCTCTTGAATCTGTATATGATTAAAAATCATTGGAGGTTTTATGAGGGATCCTAACGTTGCTTTAAGTATGTGTTTATGAACGTTTGTATGTAAATGTGCATATATATGTATATTTTTAATTATATGTGTAAGCAGGAGAGAAAGGGGGAGAGAAGGATTGTTAGAATACCCTTCCTCACAAGTCCTTTATTTTCCTATATATTTTTATATCTTTTAATAATTATTAACTTACTTTTTTTCCCCCCATCATTGACTTTTTTCACCGTAATTGTCCCTTTTTTTTTTTCTCCCAATGGTTATAACTTTATCAATCCAGTCACACACATCAGAAGCTTAGCATTTTCATAGATAGACTCAAACATCCACCAACTTCCCTCAAACACGACTATCCGCCTTTCCTGTTCTATGCATGAAATCGCAAAAGTTATCAGTTACATATCCCAATTCACTACATCATCCTTCTTCGGATCACTAACCCCTAAATAAAATAAAATAATACATTCCCTTTTTTTTTTTTTTCTTCCTTCTTCTTTATCTAAACCCCTCCCCTTTATAGGCAGGACCTATTAGCCATACCTTTATATACCCTCAATCACTTCAGCTCTTTCAGCCCATAGCTTCAGGCTGGTAAGTACTAACTACTACTCTTTCTCATTCCACCCTTCAATTCACAACCCTATAAGTAACCTATTATATACTTTCATCCACCCCACAACAATCCAGTTTTTTTTTTTTTTTTATATCATCTTTATCTAAACCTATTAGCCATACCTTTATATACCCTCAATCAAGTGGTCACCTCATACACTTCAGCTCTTTCAGCCCATAGCTTTAGGCTGGTAAGTACTAGCTACTACTCTTTCTCATTCCACCCTCCAACTCAAAACCCTATAAGTAACCTTATATATAAATTTATTATATACTTTCATCTACCCCATAACAATACAGTTTTTTTCTTTTATATGTTTCCTATGTACATATATGTTGTCTCTATATTACCTTTTCAACTCTTCTACATAATTGTTGGAGTTGACTTGTTCCTCTGACGCTGCCTTTTGAACTTTTAGCAAGCCTTTTATGTATCTATTTATTTATGAGTATAACTTTTCCATAAATATTTGTTTCTTTTTATTCAGTTCATAGTACACTTGATAAAGAGGACTCATTCCTCGAAACGCGTTGTGTAATTGAGTTTAATAAAAATCATTCTTAGCGAAGCGCGGTCTCCATACCTCACTTTTTTTGGATACTCTCCATTTTTGTACTGGAGATAGGAGGCTGGTACTGGGGTGTAGCGCTGAGGGTGACACTGGAGATAGGAGGCTGACACTGGGGTGTAGTGCTGAGGGTGACACTGGAGATAGGAGGCTGACACTGGGGTGTAGCGCTCAGTGTGGCACTAGAGATAGGAGGCTGGTACTGGAGATAGGAGGCTGGTACTGTGGTGTAGTGCTGAGGGTGACACAGGAGATGGGAGGCTGACACTGGGGTGTAGCGCTCAGTGTGGCACTAGAGATAGGAGGCTGGTACTGGGGTGTAGTGCTGAGGGTGACACTGGAGATGGGAGGCTGGTACTGTGGTGTAGTGCTGAGGGTGACACTGGAGATAGGAGGCTGGTACTGGGGTGTAATGCTGAGGGTGACACTGGAGATGGGAGGCTGGTACTGGAGATAGGAGGCTGACACTGGAGTGTAGTGCTGAGGGTGACACTGGAGATAGGAGGCTGACACTGGAGATAGGAGGCTGGTACTGGGGTGTAGTGCTGAGGGTGACACTGGGGTGTAGTGCTGAGGATGACACTGGAGATAGGAGGTTGACACTGGGGTGTAGTGCTGAGTGTGGCACTACAGATAGGAGGCTGACACTGGGGTGTAGCGCTGAGGGTGACACTGGAGATAGGAGGCTGGTACTGGGGTGTAGCGCTGAGGGTGACACTGGAGATAGGAGGTTGACGCTGGGGTGTAGTGCTGAGGGTGACACTGGAGATAGGAGGTTGACGCTGGGGTGTAGTGCTGAGAGTGACACTGGAGACTGATACTGGGGTTTAGTGCTGAGGGTGACACTGGAGATGGGAGGCTGGTACTGGGGTGTAGCTCTGAGGGTGACACTGGAGATAGGAGGATGGTACTGGGGTGTAGTGCTGAGGGTGACACTGGAGATAGGAGGTTGACACTGGGGTGTAGTGTTGAGGGTGACACTGGAGATAGGAGGCTGACACTGGGGTGTAGTGCTGAGGGTGACACTGGAGATAGGAGGCTGACACTGGGGTGTAGTGCTGAGGGTGACACTGGAGATAGGAGGCTGACACTCGGGAGTAGCGCTGAGGGTGACACTGGAGAATGATACTGGGGTGTAGTGCTGAGGGTGACACTGGAGATAGGAGGTTGACACTGGGGTGTAGTGCTGAGGGTGACAATGGAGATAGGAGGCTGACACTGGAGATAGGAGGCTGGTACTGGGGTGTAGCACTGAGGGTGACACTGGAGATAGGAGGTTGACACTGGGGTGTAGTGCTGAGGTTGACACTGGAGATAGGAGGCTGACACTGAGGTGTAGCGCTGAGTGTGGCACTAGAGATAGGAGGCTGGTACTGGGGTGTAGTGCTGAGGGTGACAATGGAGATAGGAGGCTGGTACTGGGGTGTAGTGCTGAGGGTGACACTAGAGATAGGAGGCTGGTACTGTGGTGTAGTACTGAGGGTGACACTGGAGATAGCAGGCTGACACTAGGGTGTAGTGCTGAGGGTGACACTGGAGATAGCAGGCTGACACTAGCGTGAAGTGCTGAGGGTGACACTGGAGATAGGAGGCTGACACTGGAGTGTAGCGCTGAGGGTAACACTGGAGATAGGAGGCTGACACTAGGGTGTAGTGCTGAGTGTGGCACTAGAGATAGGAGGCTGGTACTGGGGTGTAGTGCTGAGGGTAACACTGGAGATGGGAGGCTGGTACTGGGGGGTAGTGCTGAGGGTGACACTGGAGATGGGAGGCTGGTACTGGGGTGTAGTGCTGAGGGTGACACTGGAGATAGGAGGCTGACACTGGAGATAGGAGGCTGACACTGGGGTGTAGTGCTGAGGGTGACACTGGAGACTGATACTAGGGTGTAGTTCTGAGGGTGACACTGGGGTGTAGTGCAGAGGGTGACACTGGAGATAGGAGGTTGACACTGGGGTGTAGTGCTGAGGGTGACACTGGAGATAGGAGGTTGACACTGGGGTGTAGTGCTGAGGGTGACACTGGAGATAGGAGGCTGGTACTGGGGTGTAGCGCTGAGAGTGACACTGGAGATAGGAGGTTGACACTAGGGTGTAGTGCTGAGGGTGACACTGCAGATAGGAGGTTGACACTGGGGTGTAGCGCTGAGGGTGACACTGGAGATAGGAGGCTGGTACTGGGGTGTAGTCCTGAGGGTGACACTGGAGATAGGAGGTTGACACTGGGGTGTAGCGCTGAGGGTGACACTGGAGATAGGAGGCTGGTACTGGGGTGTAGTGCTGAGGGTGACACTGGAGATAGGAGGTTGACACTAGGGTGTAGTGCTGAGGGTGACACTGCAGATAGGAGGATGACACTGGGGTGTAGTGCTGAGGGTGACACTGGAGATAGGAGGCTGACACTAGGGTGTAGTGCTGAGGGTGACACTGCAGATAGGAGGTTGACACTGGGGTGTAGCGCTGAGGGTGACACTGGAGATAGGAGGCTGGTACTGGGGTGTAGTGCTGAGGGTGACACTGGAGATAGGAGGTTGACACTAGGGTGTAGTGCTGAGGGTGACACTGCAGATAGGAGGATGACACTGGGGTGTAGTGCTGAGGGTGGCACTGGAGATAGGAGGCTGACACTAGGGTGTAGTGCTGAGGGTGACACTGCAGATAGGAGGTTGACACTGGGGTGTAGTGCTGAGGGTGACACTGGAGATAGGAGGCTGGTACTAAGGTATAGTGCTGAGGGTGACACTGGAGATAGGAGGCTGGTACTGGGGTATAGTGCTGAGGGTGACACTGGAGATAGGAGGCTGACACTGGGGTGTAGCGCTGAGGGTGACACTGGAGATAGGAGGCTGACACTGGGGTGTAGCGCTGAGTGTGGCACTAGAGATGGGAGGCTGGTACTGTGGTGTAGTGCTGAGGATGACACTGGAGATGGGAGGCTGGTACTGGGGTGTAGTGCTGAGGGTGACACTGGAGATAGGAGGCTGACACTGGAGACAGGAGGCTGGTACTGGGGTGTAGTGCTGAGGGTGACACTGGAGATGGGAGGCTGATACTGGAGATAGGAGGCTGACACTGGAGTGTAGTGCTGAGGGTGACACTGGAGATAGGAGGCTGACACTGGAGATAGGAGGCTGGTACTGGGGTGTAGCGCTGAGGGTGACACTGGAGATAGGAAGCTGACACTGAGGTGTAGCGCTGAGGGTGACACTGGAGATAGGAAGCTGACACTGGGGTGTAGCGCTGAGGGTGACACTGGAGATAGGAGGCTGACACTGGGGTGTAGTGCTGAGGGTGACACTACAGATAGGAGGCTGACACTGGGGTGTAGCGCTGAGGGTGACACTGGAGATAGGAGGCTGGTACTGGGGTGTAGCGCTGAGGGTGACACTGGAGATAGGAGGTTGACACTGGGGTGTAGTGCTGAGTGTGGCACTACAGATAGGAGGCTGACACTGGGGTGTAGCGCTGAGGGTGACACTGGAGATAGGAGGTTGACACTGGGGTGTAGCGCTGAGGGTGACACTGGAGATGGGAGGCTGGTACTGGGGTGTAGCTCTGAGGGTGACACTGGAGATAGGAGGCTGGTACTGGGGTGACTTTCTTCAACTCGGTAGTGGCATCAGCCATCTTCTTTGGAGTGGCCTGCTGGGGGAGCAGTATATCAACCAGGGACAGAAATAAACTTGACAAGCTGATTAGAAGGGCCAGCTATGTCCTGGGGAGCCCACTGGACCCAGTGCAGGTGGTGGGTGACAGAAGGATACTGTCCGTGGTGAGCTCCATGCAGAAGAAGAAGTCCCATCCCATGCATGAGACTGTGATCGCGCTGGGCAGTACTGTCAGTGACCGACTGCTCCACCCTAGGTGTGAGAAGGAGCGCTATCGGAAGTCTTTCCTCCCCACCGCGGTTAGGCTGTACAACCAACACCGACCTAAGCGGAGATCATTACATACAGAGAACTGAAATATCTCTCTGCCTGTTATATCCCCCCCCCCCCCCCCCGCTACGTCCTATCTGTCTGTCTGCTATTAATGTAATGCCTCTCACCTTGGAACATTCCTGTACATGTTGTATTTGTATTTGTATCTGCTTATCTTATCTTTGCTGCTGTAACACACTGAATTTCCCCACTGTGGGACTATTAAAGGACTATTATTATTATTATTATTATTAGTGCTGAGGGTGACACTGGAGATAGGAGGTTGACACTGGGGTGTAGTGCTGAGGGTGACACTGGAGATAGGAGGCTGACACTGGGGTGTAGTGCTGAGGGAGACACTGGAGATAGGAGGCTGACACTGGGGTGTAGCGCTGAGGGTGACACTGGAGACTGATACTGGGGTGTAGTGCTGAGGGTGACACTGGAGACTGATACTGGGGTGTAGTGCTGAGGGTGACACTGGAGATAAGAGGTTGACACTGGGGTGTAGTGCTGAGGGTGACACTGGAGATAGGAGGCTGGTACTGGGGTGTAGCGCTGAGGGTGACACTGGAGATAGGAGGTTGACACTGGGGTGTAGTGCTGAGGTTGACACTGGAGATAGGAGGCTGACACTGAGGTGTAGCGCTGAGTGTGGCACTAGAGATAGGAGGCTGGTACTGGGGTGTAGTGCTGAGGGTGACAATGGAGATAGGAGGCTGGTACTGGGGTGTAGTGCTGAGGGTGACACTAGAGATAGGAGGCTGGTACTGTGGTGTAGTACTGAGGGTGACACTGGAGATAGCAGGCTGACACTAGGGTGTAGTGCTGAGGGTGACACTGGAGATAGGAGGCTGACACTAGCGTGTAGTGCTGAGGGTGACACTGGAGATAGGAGGCTGACACTGGAGTGTAGCGCTGAGGGTGACACTGGAGATAGGAGGCTGACACTAGGGTGTAGTGCTGAGTGTGGCACTAGAGATAGGAGGCTGGTACTGGGGTGTAGTGCTGAGGGTAACACTGGAGATGGGAGGCTGGTACTGGGGGGTAGTGCTGAGGGTGACACTGGAGATGGGAGGCTGGTACTGGGGTGTAGTGCTGAGGGTGACACTGGAGATAGGAGGCTGACACTGGAGATAGGAGGCTGACACTGGGGTGTAGTGCTGAGGGTGACACTGGAGACTGATACTAGGGTGTAGTTCTGAGGGTGACACTGGGGTGTAGTGCAGAGGGTGACACTGGAGATAGGAGGTTGACACTGGGGTGTAGTGCTGAGGGTGACACTGGAGATGGGAGGTTGACACTGGGGTGTAGTGCTGAGGGTGACACTGGAGATAGGAGGCTGGTACTGGGGTGTAGCGCTGAGGGTGACACTGGAGATAGGAGGCTGACACTGGGGTGTAGAACTGAGGGTGACACTGGAGATAGGAGGTTGGTACTGGGGTGTAGTGCTGAGGGTGACACTGGAGATAGGAGGTTGACACTAGGGTGTAGTGCTGAGGGTGACACTGCAGATAGGAGGATGACACTGGGGTGTAGTGCTGAGGGTGACACTGGAGATAGGAGGCTGACACTAGGGTGTAGTGCTGAGGGTGACACTGCAGATAGGAGGTTGACACTGGGGTGTAGTGCTGAGGGTGACACTGGAGATAGGAGGCTGGTACTGGGGTATAGTGCTGAGGGTGACACTGGAGATAGGAGGCTGACACTGGGGTGTAGCGCTGAGGGTGACACTGGAGATAGGAGGCTGACACTGGGGTGTAGCGCTGAGTGTGGCACTAGAGATGGGAGGCTGGTACTGTGGTGTAGTGCTGAGGATGACACTGGAGATGGGAGGCTGGTACTGGGGTGTAATGCTGAGGGTGACACTGGAGATAGGAGGCTGACACTGGAGATAGGAGGCTGGTACTGGGGTGTAGTGCTGAGGGTGACACGAGATGGGAGGCTGATACTGGAGATAGGAGGCTGACACTGGAGTGTAGTGTTGAGGGTGACACTGGAGATAGGAGGCTGACACTGGAGATAGGAGGCTGGTACTGGGGTGTAGTGCTGAGGGTGACACTGGGGTGTAGTGCTGAGGATGACACTGGAGATAGGAGGTTGACACTGGGGTGTAGTGCTGAGTGTGGCACTACAGATAGGAGGCTGACACTGGGGTGTAGCGCTGAGGGTGACACTGGAGATAGGAGGCTGGTACTGGGGTGTAGCGCTGAGGGTGACACTGGAGATAGGAGGTTGACGCTGGGGTGTAGTGCTGAGGGTGACACTGCAGATAGGAGGTTGACGCTGGGGTGTAGTGCTGAGAGTGACACTGGAGACTGATACTGGGGTTTAGTGCTGAGGGTGACACTGGAGATGGGAGGCTGGTACTGGGGTGTAGCTCTGAGGGTGACACTGGAGATAGGAGGATGGTACTGGGGTGTAGTGCTGAGGGTGACACTGGAGATAGGAGGTTGACACTGGGGTGTAGTGCTGAGGGTGACACTGGAGATAGGAGGCTGACACTGGGGTGTAGTGCTGAGGGTGACACTGGAGATAGGAGGCTGACACTGGGGTGTAGTGCTGAGGGTGACACTGGAGATAGGAGGCTGACACTCGGGAGTAGCGCTGAGGGTGACACTGGAGAATGATACTGGGGTGTAGTGCTGAGGGTGACACTGGAGATAGGAGGTTGACACTGGGGTGTAGTGCTGAGGGTGACAATGGAGATAGGAGGCTGACACTGGAGATAGGAGGCTGGTACTGGGGTGTAGCACTGAGGGTGACACTGGAGATAGGAGGTTGACACTGGGGTGTAGTGCTGAGGTTGACACTGGAGATAGGAGGCTGACACTGAGGTGTAGCGCTGAGTGTGGCACTAGAGATAGGAGGCTGGTACTGGGGTGTAGTGCTGAGGGTGACAATAGAGATAGGAGGCTGGTACTGGGGTGTAGTGCTGAGGGTGACACTAGAGATAGGAGGCTGGTACTGTGGTGTAGTACTGAGGGTGACAATGGAGATAGCAGGCTGACACTAGGGTGTAGTGCTGAGGGTGACACTGGAGATAGCAGGCTGACACTAGCGTGTAGTGCTGAGGGTGACACTGGAGATGGGAGGCTGATACTGGAGATAGGAGGCTGACACTGGAGTGTAGTGCTGAGGGTGACACTGGAGATAGGAGGCTGGTACTGGGGTGTAGCGCTGAGGGTGACACTGGAGATAGGAAGCTGACACTGGGGTGTAGCGCTGAGGGTGACACTGGAGATAGGAGGCTGGTACTGGGGTGTAGCGCTGAGGGTGACACTGGAGATAGGAGGTTGACACTGGGGTGTAGTGCTGAGTGTGGCACTACAGATAGGAGGCTGACACTGGGGTGTAGCGCTGAGGGTGACACTGGAGATAGGAGGCTGGTACTGGGGTGTAGCGCTGAGGGTGACACTGGAGATAGGAGGTTGACACTGGGGTGTAGCGCTGAGGGTGACACTGGAGATGGGAGGCTGGTACTGGGGTGTAGCTCTGAGGGTGACACTGGAGATAGGAGGCTGATACTGGGGTGTAGTGCTGAGGGTGACACTGGAGATAGGAGGCTGGTACTGGGGTGTAGTGCTGAGGGTGACACTGGAGATAGGAGGTTGACACTGGGGTGTAGTGCTGAGGGTGACACTAGAGATAGGAGGCTGGTACTGTGGTGTAGTGCTGAGGGTGACACTGGAGATAGCAGGCTGACACTAGGGTGTAGTGCTGAGGGTGACACTGGAGATGGGAGGCTGGTACTGGGGTGTAGTGCTGAGGGTGACAATGGAGTTAGGAGGTTGACACTGGGGTGTAGCGCTGAGGGTGACACTGGAGATAGGAGGCTGGTACTGGTGAGTAGCGCTGAGGGTGACACTGGAGATAGGAGGATGACACTGGGCTGTAGTGCTGAGGGTGACACTGGAGATAGGAGGCTGGTACTGGGGTGTAGCGCTGAGGGTGACACTGGAGATAGGAGGATGACACTGGGGTGTAGTGCTGAGGGTGACACTGGAGATAGGAGACGGGTACTGGGGTGTAGCGCTGAGGGTGACACTGGAGATAGGAGGCTGGTACTGGGGTGTAGCGCTGAGGGTGACACTGGAGATAGGAGGTTGACACTGGGGTGTAGTGCTGAGGGTGACACTGGAGATGAGAGGCTGGTACTGGGGTGTAGTGCTGAGGGTGACACTGGAGATAGGAGGCTGACACTGGGGTGTAGCACTGAGGGTGACACTGGAGATAGGAGGCTGGTACTGGGGTGTAGCTTTGAGGGTGACACTGGAGATAGGAGGCTGACACTGGGGTGTAGCGCTGAGGGTGACACTGGAGATAGGAGGCTGGTACTGGGGTGTAGCGCTGAGGGTGACACTGGAGATAGGAGGTTGACACTGGGGTGTAGTGCTGAGGGTGACACTGGAGATAGGAGGCTGGTACTGGGGTGTAGCGCTGAGGGTGACACTGGAGATAGGAGGCTGGTACTGGGGTGTAGTGCTGAGGGTGACACTGGAGATAGGAGGTTGACACTGGGGTGTAGTGCTGAGGGTGACACTGGAGATAGGAGGCTGACACTAGGGTGTATTGCTGAGTGTGGCACTAGAGATAGGAGGCTAGTACTGGGGTGTAGCGCTGAGGGTGACACTGGAGACTGATACTGGGGTGTAGTGCTGAGGGTGACACTGGAGATAGGAGGTTGACACTGGAGATGGGAGGTTGACACTGGGTTGTAGCGCGGAGGGTGACACTGGAGATAGGAGGTTGACACTGGGGTGTAGTGCTGAGGGTGACACTGGAGATAGGAGGCTGACACTAGTGTGTATTGCGGAGTGTGGCAGTAGAGATAGGAGGCTGGTACGGGGGTGTAGTGCTGAGGGTAACACTGGAGATGGGAGGCTGGTACTGGGGTGTAGTGCTGAGGGCAACACTGGAGATGGGAGGCTGGTACTGGGGTGTAGTGCTGAGGGTGACACTGGGGTGTAGCTCTGAGGGTGACACTGGAGATAGGAGGCTGACACTGGGGTGTAGTGCTGAGGGTGACACTGGGCTGTAGCTATGAGGGTGACACTGGAGATAGGAGGCTGACACTGGGGTGTAGTGTTGAGAGAGACACTGGAGACTGATACTAGGGTGTAGTGCTGAGGGTGACACTGGGGTGTAGTGCTGAGGGTGACACAGGAGATAGGAGGTTGACACTGGGGTGTAGTGCTGAGGGTGACACTGGAGATAGGAGGCTGACACTGGGGTGTAGTGCTGAGGGTGACACTGGAGATAGGAGGCTGGTACTGGGGTGTAGTGCTGAGGGTGACACTGGAGATAGGAGGTTGACACTGGGGTGTAGTGCTGAGGGTGACACTAGAGATAGGAGGCTGGTACTGGGGTGTAGCGCTGAGGGTGACACTGGAGATAGGAGGCTGGTACTGGGGTGTAGCGCTGAGGGTGACACTGGAGATAGGAAGCTGACACTGGGGTGTAGCGCTGAGGGTGACACTGGAGATAGGAGGCTGGTACTGGGGTGTAGCGCTGAGGGTGACACTGGAGATAGGAGGTTGACACTGGGGTGTAGTGCTGAGTGTGGCACTACAGATAGGAGGCTGACACTGGGGTGTAGCGCTGAGGGTGACACTGGAGATAGGAGGCTGGTACTGGGGTGTAGCGCTGAGGGTGACACTGGAGATAGGAGGTTGACACTGGGGTGTAGCGCTGAGGGTGACACTGGAGATGGGAGGCTGGTACTGGGGTGTAGCTCTGAGGGTGACACTGGAGATAGGAGGCTGATACTGGGGTGTAGTGCTGAGGGTGACACTGGAGATAGGAGGCTGGTACTGGGGTGTAGTGCTGAGGGTGACACTGGAGATAGGAGGTTGACACTGGGGTGTAGTGCTGAGGGTGACACTAGAGATAGGAGGCTGGTACTGTGGTGTAGTGCTGAGGGTGACACTGGAGATAGCAGGCTGACACTAGGGTGTAGTGCTGAGGGTGACACTGGAGATGGGAGGCTGGTACTGGGGTGTAGTGCTGAGGGTGACAATGGAGTTAGGAGGTTGACACTGGGGTGTAGCGCTGAGGGTGACACTGGAGATAGGAGGCTGGTACTGGTGAGTAGCGCTGAGGGTGACACTGGAGATAGGAGGATGACACTGGGCTGTAGTGCTGAGGGTGACACTGGAGATAGGAGGCTGGTACTGGGGTGTAGCGCTGAGGGTGACACTGGAGATAGGAGGATGACACTGGGGTGTAGTGCTGAGGGTGACACTGGAGATAGGAGACGGGTACTGGGGTGTAGCGCTGAGGGTGACACTGGAGATAGGAGGCTGGTACTGGGGTGTAGCGCTGAGGGTGACACTGGAGATAGGAGGTTGACACTGGGGTGTAGTGCTGAGGGTGACACTGGAGATGAGAGGCTGGTACTGGGGTGTAGTGCTGAGGGTGACACTGGAGATAGGAGGCTGACACTGGGGTGTAGCGCTGAGTGTGGCACTAGAGATAGGAGGCTGGTACTGGGGTGTAGTGCTGAGGGTGACACTGGAGATAGGAGGCTGACACTGGGGTGTAGCACTGAGGGTGACACTGGAGATAGGAGGCTGGTACTGGGGTGTAGCTTTGAGGGTGACACTGGAGATAGGAGGCTGACACTGGGGTGTAGCGCTGAGGGTGACACTGGAGATAGGAGGCTGGTACTGGGGTGTAGCGCTGAGGGTGACACTGGAGATAGGAGGTTGACACTGGGGTGTAGTGCTGAGGGTGACACTGGAGATAGGAGGCTGGTACTGGGGTGTAGCGCTGAGGGTGACACTGGAGATAGGAGGCTGGTACTGGGGTGTAGTGCTGAGGGTGACACTGGAGATAGGAGGTTGACACTGGGGTGTAGTGCTGAGGGTGACACTGGAGATAGGAGGCTGACACTAGGGTGTATTGCTGAGTGTGGCACTAGAGATAGGAGGCTAGTACTGGGGTGTAGCGCTGAGGGTGACACTGGAGACTGATACTGGGGTGTAGTGCTGAGGGTGACACTGGAGATAGGAGGTTGACACTGGAGATGGGAGGTTGACACTGGGTTGTAGCGCGGAGGGTGACACTGGAGATAGGAGGTTGACACTGGGGTGTAGTGCTGAGGGTGACACTGGAGATAGGAGGCTGACACTAGTGTGTATTGCGGAGTGTGGCAGTAGAGATAGGAGGCTGGTACGGGGGTGTAGTGCTGAGGGTAACACTGGAGATGGGAGGCTGGTACTGGGGTGTAGTGCTGAGGGCAACACTGGAGATGGGAGGCTGGTACTGGGGTGTAGTGCTGAGGGTGACACTGGGGTGTAGCTCTGAGGGTGACACTGGAGATAGGAGGCTGACACTGGGGTGTAGTGCTGAGGGTGACACTGGGCTGTAGCTATGAGGGTGACACTGGAGATAGGAGGCTGACACTGGGGTGTAGTGTTGAGAGAGACACTGGAGACTGATACTAGGGTGTAGTGCTGAGGGTGACACTGGGGTGTAGTGCTGAGGGTGACACAGGAGATAGGAGGTTGACACTGGGGTGTAGTGCTGAGGGTGACACTGGAGATAGGAGGCTGACACTGGGGTGTAGTGCTGAGGGTGACACTGGAGATAGGAGGCTGGTACTGGGGTGTAGCGCTGAGGGTGACAATGGAGATAGGAGGCTGACACTGGGGTGTAGTGCTGAGGGTGACACTGGAGATAGGAGGCTGGTACTGGGGTGTAGTGCTGAGGGTGACAGTGGAGATAGGAGGCTGACACTGGGGTGTAGTGCTGAGGGTGACACTGGAGATAGGAGGCTGGTACTGGGGTGTAGCGCTGAGGGTGACACTGGAGATAGGAGGCTGACACTAGGGTTTAGTGCTGAGTGTGGCACTAGAGATAGGAAGCTGGTACTGGGGTGTAGTGCTGAGGGTGACACTGGAGATAGGAGGCTGACACTGGAGAAAGGAGGCTGACACTGGGGTGTAGTGTTGAGGGTGACACTAGAGATGGGAGGCTGGTACTGGGGTGTAATGCTGAGGGTGACACTGGAGATAGGAGGCTGACACTGGAGATAGGAGGCTGACACTGGGGTGTAGCTCTGAGGGTGACACTGGAGATAGGAGGCTGACACTGGGGTGTAGTGCTGAGGGTGACACTGGAGACTAATACTAGGGTGTAGTGCTGAGGGTGACACTGGAGACTGATACTATGGTGTAGTGCTGAGGGTGACACTGGAGACTGATACTAGGGTGTAGTGCTGAGGGTGACACTGGGGTGTAGGCCATGGAAACTCTATAATGGAGAGGAGAGGGAATCCTGGTAACACAGATCACATGGTGAGGGAGACATCTATGGGGAGCAGATATCTTGGGGGGGTAACAGAAGTGGGGGCACACATGTAGAGGGAGCGGAGGGGGTGCCCCTTATGATCAGATAGGGGGGTACCCCAGATAAAGGGGCGCACAGATTTAGAGGGAGGGGAGGGGGAGCCCCTGATGATCATATAGGGGGGTACCCCAGATAAGGGGGCGCACTGATGTAGAAGGAGGGGAGGGGGAGCCGCTGATGATCAGATAGGGGGGGTTCCCCAGATAAGGGGGCGCACTGATGTAGATGGAGGGGGAGGGGGTGCCCCGTTACCTGAAGGCTTGCACCGCGCTGAGGTTCCGGCTCCAGGCCCCTCCGCGCCGCAGCACTTCCCGCACCAGCTCCTTCTCATCTGGCAGCCGCTCCACCGGGAAGATGTAGAGCCAGCACAGCACGGACACCGCCAGGGCACCGGCGCCCACCGGGAAACGGGTGCGGGGGCATTTCCACCACATCATCCTAAGGATCCTGCGGCTGCTGCTTCACCCGGGAGGACCGTGCACCATGCCGATAACGATCCGGGGGCCCCGGGGGCCCTATACTGCCCTGCAGGGTCCAAGACAACGAAGCCGCAGCATCCTCATCCCCGAGCATGCAGAATAGAGAGCCGAAACCTCCTCCCCCTGCACCCCCAGCCTCCTGCACCTCCTCCCCCTGCGCCTGGGAGCCCTGCCCCCTCCTGGAAACCCCTTGCCCCAAATATGCAGCCTCCTCTATTGTCTGCACCGGACCCCGAAACAAGAGCAACAATAGTAATGATAATAATAATAACAACAACTACTGATACAATGTATCGGTATAGTATTATATACAGCGTATCGGTATAGTATTATATATACAGTGTATCGGTATAGTATTATATATACAGCGTATCGGTATAGTATTATATATACAGCGTATCGGTATAGTATTATATACAGCGTATCGGTATAGTATTATATATACAGCGTATCGGTATAGTATTATATATACAGCGTATCGGTATAGTATTATATATACAGCGTATCGGGATAGTATTATATATACAGCGTATCGGGATAGTATTATATATACAGTGTATCGGTATAGTATTATATATAATGTATCGGGATAGTATTATATACTGTACAATATACTGTTATAGTGTTATATATAATGTATCGGTATAGTATTATATATACAGTGTATCGGTATAGTATTATATATACAGCGTATCGGTATAGTATTATATATACAGTGTATCGGTATAGTATTATATATACAGCGTATCGGTATAGTATTATATATACAGCGTATCGGTATAGTATTATATATACAGCGTATCGGGATAGTATTATATACAGCGTATCGGGATAGTATTATATATACAGCGTATCGGTATAGTATTATATATACAGCGTATCGGGTATAGTATTATATATACAGCGTATCGGGATAGTATTATATATACAGCGTATCGGTATAGTATTATATATACAGTGTATCGGGATAGTATTATATATAATGTATCGGTATAGTGTTATATATAATGTATCGGGATAGTATTATATATACAGCGTATCGGGTATAGTATTATATATACAGTGTATCGGGATAGTATTATATATAATGTATCGGTATAGTGTTATATATAATGTATCGGGATAGTATTATATATACAGCGGATCGGTATAGTATTATATATACAGTGTATCGGTATAGTATTATATACTGTACAATGTACTGTTATAGTGTTATATATAATGTATCGGGATAGTATTATATATACAGCGTATCGGGATAGTATTATATATACAGCGTATCGGTATAGTATTATATATACAGCGTATCGGTATAGTATTATATATACAGCGTATCGGTATAGTATTATATATACAGTGTATCGGGATAGTATTATATATACAGTGTATCGGTATAGTATTATATATACAGCGATCGGTATAGTATTATATACACAGCGTATCGGTATAGTATTATATATACAGCGTATCGGGATAGTATTATATATACAGCGTATCGGGATAGTATTATATACAGAGTATCGGTATAGTATTTTATATACAGCGTATCGGTATAGTATTATATATACAGTGTATCGGTATAGTATTATATACTGTACAATGTACTGTTATAGTGTTATATATAATGTATCGGTATAGTATTATATATACAGCGTATCGGTATAGTATTATATATACAGCGTATCGGGATAGTATTATATATACAGCGTATCGGTATAGTATTATATATACAGCGTATCGGGATAGTATTATATATACAGCGTATCGGTATAGTATTATACAGTCATATGAAAAAGTTTGGGCACCCCTATTAATCTTAATCATTTTTAGTTCTAAATATTTGGGTGTTTGCAACAGCCATTTCAATTTGATATATCTAATAACTGATGGACACAGTAATATTTCAGGATTGAAATGAGGTTTATTGTACTAACAGAAAATGTGCAATATGCATCAAACCAAAATTTGACCAGTGCAAAAATTTGGGTACCCTTATCATTTTATTGATTTGAATACTCCTAACTACTTTCTACTGACTTACTGAAGCACAAAATTGGTTTTGTAACCTCACTGAGCTTTGAACTTCATAGACAGGTGTACCCAATCATGAGAAAAGGTATTTAAGGTGGCCAATTGCAAGTTGTTCTTCTATTTGAATCTCCTCTGAAGAGTGGCATCATGGGCTTCTCAAAACAACTCTCAAATGATCTGAAAACAAAGATTGTTCAACATAGTTGTTCAGGGGAAGGATACAAAAAGTTGTCTCAGAGATTTAACCTGTCAGTTTCCACTGTGAGGAACATAGTAAGGAAATGGAAGACCACAGGGACAGTTCTTGTTAAGCCCAGAAGTGGCAGGCCAAGAAAAATATCAGAAAGGCAGAGAAGAAGAATGGTGAGAACAGTCAAGGACAATCCACAGACCACCTCCAAAGAGCTGCAGCATCATCTTGCTGCAGATGGTGTCACTGTGCATCGGTCAACAATACAGCACACTTTGCACAAGGAGAAGCTGTATGGGAGAGTGATGCGAAAGAAGCCGTTTCTGAAAGCACGCCACAAACAGAGTCGCCTGAGGTATGCAAAAGCACATTTGGACAAGCCAGCTTCATTTTGGAAGAAGGTCCTGTGGACTGATGAAACAAAGATTGAGTTGTTTGGTCATACAAAAAGGCGTTATGCATGGCGTCCAAAAAACACAGCATTCCAAGAAAAACACTTGCTATCCACTGTAAAATTTGGTGGAGGTTCCATCATGCTTTGGGGCTGTGTGGCCAATGCCGGCACCGGGAATCTTGTTAAAGTTGAGGGTCGCATGGATTCAACTCAGTATCAGCAGATTCTTGAGAATAATGTACAAGAATCAGTGACGAATTTGAAGTTACGCCGGGGATGGATATTTCAGCAAGACAATGATCCAAATCTACTCAGGCATTCATGCAGAGGAACAATTACAATGTTCTGGAATGGCCATCCCAGTCCCCAGACCTGAATATCATTGAACATCTGTGGGATAATTTGAAGCGGGCTGTCCATGCTCGGCGACCATCAAACTTAACTGAACTGGAATTGTTTTGTAAAGAGGAATGGTCAAAAATACCTTCATCCAGGATCCAGGAACTGATTAAAAGCTACAGGAAGCGACTAGAGGCTGTTATTTTTGCAAAAGGAGGATTTACTAAATATTAATGTCACTTTTCTGTTGAGGTGCCCATACTTTTGCACCGGTCAAATTTTGGTTTAATGCATATTGCACATTTTCTGTTAGTACAATAAACCTCATTTCAATCCTGAAATATTACTGTGTCCATCAGTTATTAGATCTATCAAATTGAAATGGCTGTTGCAAACACCCAAATATTTAGAACTAAAAATGATTAAGATTAATAGGGGTGCCCAAACTTTTTCATATGACTGTATATACAGCGTATCGGGATAGTATTATATATACAGTGTATCGGTATAGTATTATATATACAGTGTATCGGTATAGTATTATATATACAGTGTATCGGTATAGTATTATATATACAGTGTATCGGTATAGTATTATATATACAGTGTATCGGTATAGTATTATATACTGTACAATGTACTGTTATAGTGTTATATATAATGTATCGGAATAGTATTATATATACAGCGTATCGGTATAGTATTATATATACAGTGTATCGGTATAGTATTATATACAGCGTATCGGTATAGTATTATATATACAGTGTATCGGTATAGTATTATATATAATGTATCGGGATAGTATTATATATACAGCGTATCGGGATAGTATTATATATACAGCGTATCGGGATAGTATTATATATACAGCGTATCGGTATAGTATTATATATACAGCGTATCGGTATAGTATTATATATACAGCGTATCGGTATAGTATTATATACAGCGATCGGTATAGTATTATATATACAGCGTATCGGTATAGTATTATATACAGCGTATCGGGATAGTATTATATACAGCGTATCGGTATAGTATTATATATAAAGTATCGGTATAGTATTATATATACAGCGTATCGGGATAGTATTATATATACAGCGTATCGGGATAGTATTATATATACAGCGTATCGGGATAGTATTATATACAGCGTATCGGTATAGTATTATATACAGCGTATCGGTATAGTATTATATATACAGCGTATCGGTATAGTATTATATACAGCGATCGGGATAGTATTATATACAGCGTATCGGTATAGTATTATATATACAGCGTATCGGGATAGTATTATATATACAGCGTATCGGTATAGTATTATATATACAGCGTATCGGTATAGTATTATATATACAGCGTATCGGGATAGTATTATATATACAGCGTATCGGTATAGTATTATATATACAGCGTATCGGTATAGTATTATATATACAGCGTATCGGTATAGTATTATATACAGCGATCGGTATAGTATTATATATAAAGTATCGGTATAGTATTATATATACAGCGATCGGGATAGTATTATATATACAGCGATCGGGATAGTATTATATATACAGCGTATCGGTATAGTATTATATATACAGCGTATCGGTATAGTATTATATATACAGTGTATCGGTATAGTATTATATATACAGTGTATCGGTATAGTATTATATACTGTACAATGTACTGTTATAGTGTTATATATAATGTATCGGAATAGTATTATATATACAGCGTATCGGTATAGTATTATATATACAGTGTATCGGTATAGTATTATATACAGCGTATCGGTATAGTATTATATATACAGTGTATCGGTATAGTATTATATATAATGTATCGGGATAGTATTATATATACAGCGTATCGATAGTATTATATATACAGCGTATCGGATAGTATTATATATACAGCGTATCGGTATAGTATTATATACAGCGTATCGGTATAGTATTATATATACAGCGTATCGGGATAGTATTATATATACAGCGTATCGGTATAGTATTATATATACAGCGTATCGGTATAGTATTATATATACAGCGATCGATAGTATTATATATACAGCGATCGGTATAGTATTATATATACAGCGATCGGTATAGTATTATATACAGCGATCGGTATAGTATTATATATAAAGTATCGGTATAGTATTATATATACAGCGATCGATAGTATTATATATACAGCGATCGATAGTATTATATATACAGCGTATCGGTATAGTATTATATATACAGCGTATCGGTATAGTATTATATATACAGTGTATCGGTATAGTATTATATATACAGTGTATCGGTATAGTATTATATACTGTACAATGTACTGTTATAGTGTTATATATAATGTATCGGAATAGTATTATATATACAGCGTATCGGTATAGTATTATATATACAGTGTATCGGTATAGTATTATATACAGCGTATCGGTATAGTATTATATATACAGTGTATCGGTATAGTATTATATATAATGTATCGGGATAGTATTATATATACAGCGTATTGGGATAGTATTATATATACAGCGTATCGGATAGTATTATATATACAGCGTATCGGTATAGTATTATATACAGCGTATCGGTATAGTATTATATATACAGCGATCGGATAGTATTATATATACAGCGTATCGGTATAGTATTATATATACAGCGTATCGGTATAGTATTATATATACAGCGTATCGGATAGTATTATATATACAGCGTATCGGTATAGTATTATATATACAGCGTATCGGTATAGTATTATATATACAGCGTATCGGTATAGTATTATATACAGCGTATCGGTATAGTATTATATATAAAGTATCGGTATAGTATTATATATACAGCGTATCGGGATAGTATTATATATACAGCGATCGGTATAGTATTATATATACAGCGATCGGGTATAGTATTATATATACAGCGATCGGGTATAGTATTATATATAATGTATCGGGATAGTATTATATATACAGCGTATCGGATAGTATTATATATACAGCGTATCGGTATAGTATTATATATACAGCGTATCGGTATAGTATTATATATACAGCGTATCGGTATAGTAATAGTATTATATATACAGCGTATCGGTATAGTATTATATATACAGCGTATCGGTATAGTATTATATATACAGCGTATCGGTATAGTATTATATATACAGCGTATCGGGATAGTATTATATACAGCGATCGGTATAGTATTATATATAATGTATCGGTATAGTATTATATACAGCGTATCGGGATAGTATTATATATACAGCGTATCGGTATAGTATTATATATACAGCGATCGGTATAGTATTATATATACAGCGTATCGGTATAGTATTATATATACAGCGTATCGGGATAGTATTATATATACAGCGTATCGGTATAGTATTATATATACAGCGTATCGGTATAGTATTATATATACAGCGTATCGGTATAGTATTATATATACAGCGTATCGGTATAGTATTATATATACAGCGATCGATAGTATTATATATACAGCGATCGTATAGTATTATATATACAGCGTATCGGATAGTATTATATATACAGCGATCGGGATAGTATTATATATACAGCGTATCGGGATAGTATTATATATACAGCGTATCGGTATAGTATTATATATACAGCGTATCGGTATAGTATTATATATACAGCGATCGGTATAGTATTATATACAGCGTATCGGTATAGTATTATATATACAGCGTATCGGATAGTATTATATATACAGCGTATCGGTATAGTATTATATATACAGCGAATCGGTATAGTATTATATATACAGCGTATCGGTATAGTATTATATACAGCGTATCGGTATAGTATTATATATACAGCGGATCGGGATAGTATTATATATACAGCGTATCGGGATAGTATTATATACAGCGTATCGGTATAGTATTATATATACAGCGATCGGTATAGTATTATATACAGCGATCGGGATAGTATTATATATACAGCGTATCGGTATAGTATTATATATACAGTGTATCGGTATAGTATTATATATAATGTATCGGGATAGTATTATATATACAGCGATCGGGATAGTATTATATATACAGCGTATCGGTATAGTATTATATATACAGCGATCGGTATAGTATTATATATACAGCGATCGGTATAGTATTATATATACAGCGTATCGGTATAGTATTATATATACAGAGTATCGGTATAGTATTATATATACAGCGATCGGTATAGTATTATATATACAGCGTATCGGGATAGTATTATATATACAGCATATCGGGATAGTATTATATATACAGCATATCGGGATAGTATTATATATACAGCGTATCGGTATAGTATTATATACAGCGATCGGGATAGTATTATATACAGCGTATCGGGATAGTATTATATATACAGTGTATCGGTATAGTATTATATATACAGCGTATCGGTATAGTATTATATATACAGCGATCGGATAGTATTATATATACAGCGATCGGGATAGTATTATATATACAGCGTATCGGGATAGTATTATATATACAGCGTATCGGTATAGTATTATATATACAGCGATCGGTATAGTATTATATATACAGCGATCGGGTATAGTATTATATATACAGCGATCGGGATAGTATTATATATACAGCGATCGGGATAGTATTATATATACAGCGATCGGATAGTATTATATATACAGCGATCGGGATAGTATTATATATACAGCGTATCGGGATAGTATTATATATACAGCGTATCGGATAGTATTATATATACAGCGTATCGGTATAGTATTATATATACAGCGTATCGGTATAGTATTATATATACAGCGGATCGGTATAGTATTATATATACAGCGTATCGGTATAGTATTATATATACAGCGTATCGGGATAGTATTATATACAGCGATCGGGATAGTATTATATATACAGCGTATCGGTATAGTATTATATATACAGAGTATCGGTATAGTATTATATATACAGCGTATCGGTATAGTATTATATATACAGCGTATCGGGATAGTATTATATATACAGCATATCGGGATAGTATTATATATACAGCATATCGGGATAGTATTATATATACAGCGTATCGGTATAGTATTATATACAGCGTATCGGGATAGTATTATATACAGCGTATCGGGATAGTATTATATATACAGTGTATCGGTATAGTATTATATATACAGCGTATCGGTATAGTATTATATATACAGCGTATCGGGATAGTATTATATATACAGCGATCGGGATAGTATTATATATACAGCGTATCGGGATAGTATTATATATACAGCGTATCGGTATAGTATTATATATACAGCGTATCGGTATAGTATTATATATACAGCGGATCGGTATAGTATTATATATACAGCGTATCGGGATAGTATTATATATACAGCGATCGGGATAGTATTATATATACAGCGTATCGGGATAGTATTATATATACAGCGTATCGGGATAGTATTATATATACAGCGATCGGGATAGTATTATATATACAGCGATCGGTATAGTATTATATATACAGCGATCGGTATAGTATTATATACAGCGTATCGGGATAGTATTATATACAGCGATCGGGATAGTATTATATATACAGCGTATCGGTATAGTATTATATATACAGCGTATCGGGATAGTATTATATATACAGCGATCGGGATAGTATTATATATACAGCGATCGGGATAGTATTATATATACAGTGTATCGGTATAGTATTATATACAGCGTATCGGTATAGTATTATATATACAGTGTATCGGTATAGTATTATATATAATGTATCGGTATAGTATTATATATACAGTGTATCGGTATAGTATTATATACTGTACAATGTACTGTTATAGTGTTATATATAATGTATCGGGATAGTATTATATATACAGCGTATCGGTATAGTATTATATATACAGTGTATCGGGATAGTATTATATATACAGCGTATCGGTATAGTATTATATATACAGTGTATCGGTATAGTATTATATACAGCGTATCGGTATAGTATTATATATACAGTGTATCGGTATAGTATTATATACAGCGTATCGGTATAGTATTATATATACAGCGATCGGGATAGTATTATATATACAGCGTATCGGTATAGTATTATATATACAGCGTATCGATAGTATTATATATACAGCGTATCGGTATAGTATTATATATACAGCGTATCGGTATAGTATTATATACAGAGTATCGGTATAGTATTATATATACAGCATATCGGTATAGTATTATATATACAGCATATCGGGATAGTATTATATATACAGTGTATCGGTATAGTATTATATATAATGTATCGGGATAGTATTATATACTGTACAATATACTGTTATAGTGTTATATATAATGTATCGGTATAGTATTATATACAGCGTATCGGTATAGTATTATATACACAGCGTATCGGGATAGTATTATATACACAGCGTATCGGGATAGTATTATATATACAGCGTATCGGATAGTATTATATATACAGCGTATCGGTATAGTATAATATATACAGTGTATCGGTATAGTATTATATATACAGCGTATCGGGATAGTATTATATATACAGCGGATCGGTATAGTATTATATATACAGCGTATCGGATAGTATTATATATACAGCATATCGGGATAGTATTATATATACAGCGTATCGGTATAGTATTATATACAGCGTATCGGTATAGTATTATATATACAGCATATCGGGATAGTATTATATATACAGCGATCGGGATAGTATTATATATACAGCGTATCGGTATAGTATTATATATACAGCGTATCGGTATAGTATTATATATACAGCGTATCGGGATAGTATTATATATACAGCGTATCGGGATAGTATTATATATACAGTGTATCGGTATAGTATTATATATACAGCGTATCGGTATAGTATTATATATACAGCGTATCGGGATAGTATTATATATACAGCGTATCGGTATAGTATTATATACAGTGTATCGGGATAGTATTATATATACAGCGTATCGGTATAGTATTATATATACAGTGTATCGGGATAGTATTATATATACAGCGTATCGGTATAGTATTATATATACAGCGTATCGGGATAGTATTATATACAGCGTATCGGTATAGTATTATATATACAGAGTATCGGTATAGTATTATATATACAGCGTATCGGTATAGTATTATATACAGTGTATCGGGATAGTATTATATATACAGCGTATCGGTATAGTATTATATATACAGCGTATCGGTATAGTATTATATACAGTGTATCGGGATAGTATTATATATACAGCGTATCGGTATAGTATTATATATACAGCGTATCGGGATAGTATTATATACAGCGTATCGGTATAGTATTATATATAATGTATCGGTATAGTATTATATACAGCGTATCGGGATAGTATTATATATACAGCGTATCGGGATAGTATTATATATACAGCGTATCGGTATAGTATTATATATACAGCGTATCGGTATAGTATTATATATACAGCGTATCGGGTATAGTATTATATATACAGTGTATCGGTATAGTATTATATATACAGTGTATCGGTATAGTATTATATATACAGTGTATCGGTATAGTATTATATACTGTACAATGTACTGTTATAGTGTTATATATAATGTATCGGGATAGTATTATATATACAGCGTATCGTATAGTATTATATATACAGCGTATCGGGATAGTATTATATATACAGCGTATCGGTATAGTATTATATATACAGCGTATCGGGATAGTATTATATATACAGCGTATCGGTATAGTATTATACAGTCATATGAAAAAGTTTGGGCACCCCTATTAATCTTAATCATTTTTAGTTCTAAATATTTGGGTGTTTGCAACAGCCATTTCAATTTGATATATCTAATAACTGATGGACACAGTAATATTTCAGGATTGAAATGAGGTTTATTGTACTAACAGAAAATGTGCAATATGCATTAAACCAAAATTTGACCGGTGCAAAAGTATGGGCACCTCAACAGAAAAGTGACATTAATATTTAGTAGATCCTCCTTTTGCAAAAATAACAGCCTCTAGTCGCTTCCTGTAGCTTTTAATCAGTTCCTGGATCCTGGATGAAGGTATTTCTGACCATTCCTCTTTACAAAACAATTCCAGTTCAGTTAAGTTTGATGGTCGCCGAGCATGGACAGCCCGCTTCAAATGATCCCACAGATGTTCAATGATATTCAGGTCTGGGGACTGGGATGGCCATTCCAGAACATTGTAATTGTTCCTCTGCATGAATGCCTGAGTAGATTTGGAGCTGTGTTTTGGATCATTGTCTTGCTGAAATATCCATCCCCGGCGTAACTTCAAATTCGTCACTGATTCTTGTACATTATTCTCAAGAATCTGCTGATACTGAGTTGAATCCATGCGACCCTCAACTTTAACAAGATTCCCGGTGCCGGCATTGGCCACACAGCCCCAAAGCATGATGGAACCTCCACCAAATTTTACAGTGGGTAGCAAGTGTTTTTCTTGGAATGCTGTGTTTTTTTTACGCCATGCATAACGCCTTTTTGTATGACCAAACAACTCAATCTTTGTTTCATCAGTCCACAGGACCTTCTTCCAAAATGAAGCTGGCTTGTCCAAATGTGCTTTTGCATACCTCAGGCGACTCTGTTTGTGGCGTGCTTTCAGAAACGGCTTCTTTCGCATCACTCTCCCATACAGCTTCTCCTTGTGCAAAGTGTGCTGTATTGTTGACCGATGCACAGTGACACCATCTGCAGCAAGATGATGCTGCAGCTCTTTGGAGGTGGTCTGTGGATTGTCCTTGACTGTTCTCACCATTCTTCTTCTCTGCCTTTCTGATATTTTTCTTGGCCTGCCACTTCTGGGCTTAACAAGAACTGTCCCTGTGGTCTTCCATTTCCTTACTATGTTCCTCACAGTGGAAACTGACAGGTTAAATCTCTGAGACAACTTTTTGTATCCTTCCCCTGAACAACTATGTTGAACAATCTTTGTTTTCAGATCATTTGAGAGTTGTTTTGAGGAGCCCATGATGCCACTCTTCAGAGGAGATTCAAATAGGAGAACAACTTGCAATTGGCCACCTTAAATACCTTTTCTCATGATTGAATACACCTGGCTATGAAGTTCAAAGCTCAGTGAGGTTACAAAACCAATTTTGTGCTTCAGTAAGTCAGTAAAAAGTAGTTAGGAGTATTCAAATCAATAAAATAAGGGTACCCAAATTTTTGCACCAGTCAAATTTTGGTTTAATGCATATTGCACATTTTCTGTTAGTACAATAAACCTAATTTCAATCCTGAAATATTACTGTGTGCATCAGTTATTAGATATATCAAATTGAAATGGCTGTTGCAAACACCCAAATATTTAGAACTAAAAATGATTAAGATTAATAGGGGTGCCCAAACTTTTTCATATGACTGTATATACAGCGTATCGGGATAGTATTATATATAAAGTATCGGTATAGTATTATATATACAGCGTATCGGGATAGTATTATATATACAGCGTATCGGTATAGTATTATATATACAGCGTATCGGTATAGTATTATATATACAAAGTATCGGTATAGTATTATATATACAGAGTATCGGTATAGTATTATATATACAGCGTATCGGTATAGTATTATATACAGTGTATCGGGATAGTATTATATATACAGCGTATCGGTATAGTATTATATATACAGTGTATCGGGATAGTATTATATATACAGCGTATCGGTATAGTAATAGTATTATATATACAGCGTATCGGTATAGTATTATATATACAGCGTATCGGTATAGTATTATATATACAGCGTATCGGTATAGTATTATATATACAGCGTATCGGATAGTATTATATACAGCGTATCGGTATAGTATTATATATACAGCGTATCGGTATAGTATTATATATACAGCGTATCGGTATAGTATTATATATACAGCGTATCGGGATAGTATTATATATAATGTATCGGTATAGTATTATATACAGCGATCGGGATAGTATTATATATACAGCGATCGGTATAGTATTATATATACAGCGATCGGTATAGTATTATATATACAGCGATCGGTATAGTATTATATATACAGCGTATCGGGATAGTATTATATATACAGCGATCGGTATAGTATTATATATACAGCGATCGGTATAGTATTATATATACAGCGGATCGGTATAGTATTATATATACAGCGTATCGGTATAGTATTATATATACAGCGTATCGGGATAGTATTATATATACAGCGATCGTATAGTATTATATATACAGCGTATCGGGATAGTATTATATATACAGCGTATCGGGATAGTATTATATATACAGCGTATCGGGATAGTATTATATATACAGCGATCGGTATAGTATTATATATACAGCGTATCGGTATAGTATTATATATACAGCGTATCGGTATAGTATTATATACAGCGATCGGTATAGTATTATATATACAGCGTATCGGATAGTATTATATATACAGCGTATCGGTATAGTATTATATATACAGCGAATCGGTATAGTATTATATATACAGCGTATCGGTATAGTATTATATACAGCGTATCGGTATAGTATTATATATACAGCGTATCGGATAGTATTATATATACAGCGATCGGATAGTATTATATACAGCGTATCGGTATAGTATTATATATACAGCGTATCGGTATAGTATTATATACAGCGTATCGGGATAGTATTATATATACAGCGATCGGTATAGTATTATATATACAGTGTATCGGTATAGTATTATATATAATGTATCGGGATAGTATTATATATACAGCGATCGGGATAGTATTATATATACAGCGATCGGTATAGTATTATATATACAGCGTATCGGTATAGTATTATATATACAGCGTATCGGTATAGTATTATATATACAGCGTATCGGTATAGTATTATATATACAGAGTATCGGTATAGTATTATATATACAGCGTATCGGTATAGTATTATATATACAGCGATCGGGATAGTATTATATATACAGCATATCGGGATAGTATTATATATACAGCATATCGGGATAGTATTATATATACAGCGATCAGTATAGTATTATATACAGCGATCGGGATAGTATTATATACAGCGTATCGGGATAGTATTATATATACAGCGTATCGGTATAGTATTATATATACAGCGTATCGGTATAGTATTATATATACAGCGATCGGATAGTATTATATATACAGCGTATCGGGATAGTATTATATATACAGCGTATCGGGATAGTATTATATATACAGCGTATCGGTATAGTATTATATATACAGCGTATCGGTATAGTATTATATATACAGCGTATCGGTATAGTATTATATATACAGCGTATCGGGATAGTATTATATATACAGCGTATCGGGATAGTATTATATATACAGCGTATCGGGATAGTATTATATATACAGCGTATCGGGATAGTATTATATATACAGCGTATCGGGATAGTATTATATATACAGCGTATCGGGATAGTATTATATATACAGCGTATCGGTATAGTATTATATATACAGCGTATCGGTATAGTATTATATATACAGCGTATCGGTATAGTATTATATATACAGCGTATCGGTATAGTATTATATATACAGAGTATCGGTATAGTATTATATATACAGCGATCGGTATAGTATTATATATACAGCGTATCGGGATAGTATTATATATACAGCATATCGGGATAGTATTATATATACAGCATATCGGGATAGTATTATATATACAGCGATCGGTATAGTATTATATACAGCGTATCGGATAGTATTATATACAGCGTATCGGGATAGTATTATATATACAGTGTATCGGTATAGTATTATATATACAGCGTATCGGTATAGTATTATATATACAGCGTATCGGGATAGTATTATATATACAGCGATCGGGATAGTATTATATATACAGCGTATCGGGATAGTATTATATATACAGCGATCGGTATAGTATTATATATACAGCGATCGGTATAGTATTATATATACAGCGTATCGGTATAGTATTATATATACAGCGATCGGATAGTATTATATATACAGCGTATCGATAGTATTATATATACAGCGTATCGGGATAGTATTATATATACAGCGTATCGGGATAGTATTATATATACAGCGTATCGGGATAGTATTATATATACAGCGTATCGGTATAGTATTATATATACAGCGTATCGGTATAGTATTATATACAGCGTATCGGGATAGTATTATATACAGCGTATCGGATAGTATTATATATACAGCGTATCGGTATAGTATTATATATACAGCGTATCGGGATAGTATTATATATACAGCGTATCGGGATAGTATTATATATACAGCGTATCGGGATAGTATTATATATACAGTGTATCGGTATAGTATTATATACAGCGTATCGGTATAGTATTATATATACAGTGTATCGGTATAGTATTATATATAATGTATCGGTATAGTATTATATATACAGTGTATCGGTATAGTATTATATACTGTACAATGTACTGTTATAGTGTTATATATAATGTATCGGGATAGTATTATATATACAGCGTATCGGTATAGTATTATATATACAGTGTATCGGGATAGTATTATATATACAGCGTATCGGTATAGTATTATATATACAGTGTATCGGTATAGTATTATATACAGCGTATCGGTATAGTATTATATATACAGTGTATCGGTATAGTATTATATACAGCGATCGGTATAGTATTATATATACAGCGTATCGGGATAGTATTATATATACAGCGTATCGGTATAGTATTATATATACAGCGTATCGGGATAGTATTATATATACAGCGTATCGGTATAGTATTATATATACAGCGTATCGGTATAGTATTATATACAGAGTATCGGTATAGTATTATATATACAGCATATCGGTATAGTATTATATATACAGCATATCGGGATAGTATTATATATACAGTGTATCGGTATAGTATTATATATAATGTATCGGGATAGTATTATATACTGTACAATATACTGTTATAGTGTTATATATAATGTATCGGTATAGTATTATATACAGCGTATCGGTATAGTATTATATACACAGCGTATCGGGATAGTATTATATACACAGCGTATCGGGATAGTATTATATATACAGCGTATCGGGATAGTATTATATATACAGCGTATCGGTATAGTATAATATATACAGTGTATCGGTATAGTATTATATATACAGCGTATCGGGATAGTATTATATATACAGCGTATCGGTATAGTATTATATATACAGCGTATCGGGATAGTATTATATATACAGCATATCGGGATAGTATTATATATACAGCGTATCGGTATAGTATTATATACAGCGTATCGGTATAGTATTATATATACAGCATATCGGGATAGTATTATATATACAGCGATCGGGATAGTATTATATATACAGCGTATCGGTATAGTATTATATATACAGCGTATCGGTATAGTATTATATATACAGCGTATCGGGATAGTATTATATATACAGCGTATCGGGATAGTATTATATATACAGCGTATCGGTATAGTATTATATATACAGCGTATCGGTATAGTATTATATATACAGCGTATCGGGATAGTATTATATATACAGCGTATCGGGATAGTATTATATACAGCGTATCGGTATAGTATTATATACAGCGTATCGGTATAGTATTATATATACAGCGTATCGGTATAGTATTATATATACAGGGTATCGGGATAGTATTATATATACAGCGTATCGGTATAGTATTATATATACAGCGTATCGGATAGTATTATATATACAGCGTATCGGTATAGTATTATATACAGCGTATCGGTATAGTATTATATATACAGCGTATCGGTATAGTATTATATATACAGCGTATCGGTATAGTATTATATATACAGTGTATCGGTATAGTATTATATACTGTACAATGTACTGTTATAGTGTTATATATAATGTATCGGGATAGTATTATATATACAGCGTATCGGGATAGTATTATATATACAGCGTATCGGTATAGTATTATATATACAGCGTATCGGTATAGTATTATATACAGCGTATCGGTATAATATTATATATACAGCGTATCGGTATAGTATTATATATACAGCGTATCGGGATAGTATTATGTACAGCGTATCGGGATAGTATTATGTACACAGTGTATCGGTATAGTATTATATACAGCGTATCGGTATAGTATTATATATACAGCGTATCGGTATAGTATTATATATACAGCGTATCGGTATAGTATTATATATACAGCGTATCGGTATAGTATTATATATACAGCGTATCGGTATAGTATTATATATACAGCGATCGGGATAGTATTATATACAGCGTATCAGTATAGTATTATATATACAGCGTATCGGTATAGTATTATATATACAGCGTATCGGTATAGTATTATATATACAGCGTATCGGGATAGTATTATATATACAGCGTATCGGGATAGTATTATATATACAGCGTATCGGGATAGTATTATATATACAGCGTATCGGTATAGTATTATATATACAGCGTATCGGTATAGTATTATATATACAGCGTATCGGTATAGTATTATATATACAGCGTATCGGGATAGTATTATATATACAGCGTATCGGGATAGTATTATATATACAGCGTATCGGGATAGTATTATATATACAGCGTATCGGTATAGTATTATATATACAGCGTATCGGTATAGTATTATATATACAGCGTATCGGTATAGTATTATATATACAGCGTATCGGGATAGTATTATATACGCGTAGCGGTATAGTATTATATATACAGCGTATCGGGATAGTATTATATATACAGCGTATCGGTATAGTATTATATATACAGCGTATCGGTATAGTATTATATATACAGCGATCGGTATAGTATTATATATACAGCGTATCGGTATAGTATTATATATACAGCGTATCGGATAGTATTATATATACAGCGTATCGGTATAGTATTATATATACAGCGATCGGGATAGTATTATATATACAGCGATCGGGATAGTATTATATATACAGCGATCGGGATAGTATTATATATACAGCGTATCGGTATAGTATTATATATACAGCGTATCGGTATAGTATTATATATACAGCGTATCGGATAGTATTATATACAGCGTATCGGTATAGTATTATATATACAGCGATCGGATAGTATTATATATACAGCGTATCGGGATAGTATTATATATACAGCATATCGGTATAGTATTATATATACAGTGTATCGGTATAGTATTATATATACAGCGATCGGTATAGTATTATATATACAGCGTATCGGGATAGTATTATATACAGCGGATCGGTATAGTATTATATACAGCGTATCGGTATAGTATTATATATACAGCGTATCGGGTATAGTATTATATACAGCGTATCGGTATAGTATTATATATACAGCGTATCGGTATAGTATTATATATACAGCGTATCGGTATAGTATTATATATACAGTGTATCGGTATAGTATTATATACTGTACAATGTACTGTTATAGTGTTATATATAATGTATCGGTATAGTATTATATATACAGCGTATCGGGTATAGTATTATATATACAGCGATCGGGATAGTATTATATATACAGCGATCGGGATAGTATTATATATACAGCGATCGGTATAGTATTATATATACAGCGATCGGTATAGTATTATATATACAGCGTATCGGGATAGTATTATGTACACAGCGTATCGGGATAGTATTATGTACACAGTGTATCGGTATAGTATTATATACAGCGTATCGGTATAATATTATATATACAGCGTATCGGTATAGTATTATATATACAGCGTATCGGGATAGTATTATGTACAGCGTATCGGGATAGTATTATGTACACAGTGTATCGGTATAGTATTATATACAGCGTATCGGTATAGTATTATATATACAGCGATCGGTATAGTATTATATATACAGCGGATCGGTATAGTATTATATATACAGCGTATCGGTATAGTATTATATACAGCGATCGGGATAGTATTATATATACAGCGATCGGTATAGTATTATATATACAGCGATCGGGATAGTATTATATATACAGCGATCGGAATAGTATTATATATACAGCGTATCGGATAGTATTATATATACAGCGTATCGGGATAGTATTATATATACAGCGTATCGGTATAGTATTATATATACAGCGGATCGGGATAGTATTATATATACAGCGTATCGGGATAGTATTATATATACAGCGATCGGGATAGTATTATATATACAGCGTATCGGGATAGTATTATATATACAGCGATCGGTATAGTATTATATATACAGCGATCGGTATAGTATTATATACAGCGATCGGGATAGTATTATATACAGCGATCGGGATAGTATTATATATACAGCGATCGGTATAGTATTATACATACAGCGATCGATAGTATTATATATACAGCGATCGATAGTATTATATATACAGCGATCGGGATAGTATTATATATACAGTGTATCGGTATAGTATTATATACAGCGATCGGTATAGTATTATATATACAGTGTATCGGTATAGTATTATATATAATGTATCGGTATAGTATTATATATACAGTGTATCGGTATAGTATTATATACTGTACAATGTACTGTTATAGTGTTATATATAATGTATCGGGATAGTATTATATATACAGCGATCGGTATAGTATTATATATACAGTGTATCGGGATAGTATTATATATACAGCGTATCGGTATAGTATTATATATACAGTGTATCGGTATAGTATTATATACAGCGTATCGGTATAGTATTATATATACAGTGTATCGGTATAGTATTATATACAGCGGATCGGTATAGTATTATATATACAGCGTATCGGGATAGTATTATATATACAGCGTATCGGTATAGTATTATATATACAGCGATCGGGATAGTATTATATATACAGCGTATCGGTATAGTATTATATATACAGCGTATCGGTATAGTATTATATACAGAGTATCGGTATAGTATTATATATACAGCATATCGGTATAGTATTATATATACAGCATATCGGGATAGTATTATATATACAGTGTATCGGTATAGTATTATATATAATGTATCGGGATAGTATTATATACTGTACAATATACTGTTATAGTGTTATATATAATGTATCGGTATAGTATTATATACAGCGTATCGGTATAGTATTATATACACAGCGTATCGGGATAGTATTATATACACAGCGTATCGGGATAGTATTATATATACAGCGATCGGGATAGTATTATATATACAGCGATCGGTATAGTATAATATATACAGTGTATCGGTATAGTATTATATATACAGCGATCGGGATAGTATTATATATACAGCGATCGGTATAGTATTATATATACAGCGATCGGGATAGTATTATATATACAGCATATCGGGATAGTATTATATATACAGCGTATCGGTATAGTATTATATACAGCGTATCGGTATAGTATTATATATACAGCATATCGGATAGTATTATATATACAGCGATCGATAGTATTATATATACAGCGTATCGGTATAGTATTATATATACAGCGATCGGTATAGTATTATATATACAGTGTATCGGTATAGTATTATATATACAGCGTATCGGTATAGTATTATATATACAGCGATCGGGATAGTATTATATATACAGCGATCGGATAGTATTATATACAGCGTATCGGTATAGTATTATATACAGCGATCGGTATAGTATTATATATACAGCGGATCGGTATAGTATTATATATACAGGGTATCGGGATAGTATTATATATACAGCGATCGGTATAGTATTATATATACAGCGATCGATAGTATTATATATACAGCGATCGGTATAGTATTATATACAGCGATCGGTATAGTATTATATATACAGCGATCGGTATAGTATTATATATACAGCGATCGGTATAGTATTATATATACAGTGTATCGGTATAGTATTATATACTGTACAATGTACTGTTATAGTGTTATATATAATGTATCGATAGTATTATATATACAGCGATCGATAGTATTATATATACAGCGTATCGGTATAGTATTATATATACAGCGATCGGTATAGTATTATATATACAGCGTATCGGTATAGTATTATATACAGCGATCGGTATAGTATTATATATACAGCGATCGGTATAGTATTATATATACAGCGATCGGTATAGTATTATATATACAGCGTATCGGTATAGTATTATATACAGCGTATCGGTATAGTATTATATATACAGCGATCGGTATAGTATTATATATACAGCGATCGGTATAGTATTATATATACAGCGATCGGTATAGTATTATATATACAGCGATCGGTATAGTATTATATATACAGCGATCGATAGTATTATGTACACAGCGATCGATAGTATTATGTACACAGTGTATCGGTATAGTATTATATACAGCGATCGGTATAATATTATATATACAGCGATCGGTATAGTATTATATATACAGCGATCGGGATAGTATTATGTACAGCGTATCGGATAGTATTATGTACACAGTGTATCGGTATAGTATTATATACAGCGTATCGGTATAGTATTATATATACAGCGTATCGGTATAGTATTATATATACAGCGATCGGTATAGTATTATATATACAGCGTATCGGTATAGTATTATATATACAGCGATCGGTATAGTATTATATATACAGCGGATCGGATAGTATTATATACAGCGATCGGTATAGTATTATATATACAGCGATCGGTATAGTATTATATATACAGCGATCGGTATAGTATTATATATACAGCGATCGGATAGTATTATATATACAGCGATCGGGATAGTATTATATATACAGCGATCGGTATAGTATTATATATACAGCGATCGGTATAGTATTATATATACAGCGATCGGGTATAGTATTATATACAGCGATCGGGATAGTATTATATATACAGCGATCGGTATAGTATTATATATACAGCGATCGGATAGTATTATATATACAGCGATCGGGATAGTATTATATATACAGCGTATCGGTATAGTATTATATATACAGCGATCGGGATAGTATTATATATACAGCGATCGGATAGTATTATATATACAGCGATCGGTATAGTATTATATATACAGCGATCGGATAGTATTATATATACAGGGTATCGGTATAGTATTATATATACAGCGATCGGGATAGTATTATATATACAGCGTATCGGTATAGTATTATATATACAGCGATCGGTATAGTATTATATATAATGTATCGGGATAGTATTATATACAGCGTATCGGTATAGTATTATATATAATGTATCGGGATAGTATTATATACAGCGATCGGGATAGTATTATATACAGCGATCGGTATAGTATTATATATACAGCGTATCGGTATAGTATTATATATACAGCGATCGGGATAGTATTATATATAATGTATCGGGATAGTATTATATACAGCGTATCGGGTATAGTATTATATATAATGTATCGGGATAGTATTATATACAGCGTATCGGGATAGTATTATATACAGCGATCGGTATAGTATTATATATACAGCGTATCGGGTATAGTATTATATATACAGCGATCGGGATAGTATTATATATACAGCGATCGGTATAGTATTATATATACAGCGTATCGGTATAGTATTATATATACAGCATATCGATAGTATTATATATACAGCGTATCGGTATAGTATTATATACAGCGTATCGGTATAGTATTATATACAGCGGATCGATAGTATTATATATACAGCGATCGGGATAGTATTATATACAGCGATCGGTATAGTATTATATATACAGCGATCGGTATAGTATTATATATACAGCGTATCGGTATAGTATTATATATACAGCGTATCGGGATAGTATTATATATACAGCGTATCGGTATAGTATTATATATACAGCGTATCGGTATAGTATTATATATACAGCGTATCGGGATAGTATTATATATACAGCGTAACGGTATAGTATTATATATACAGTGTATCGGTATAGTATTATATACAGCGATCGGATAGTATTATATATACAGCGATCGGATAGTATTATATATACAGCGTATCGGGATAGTATTATATATACAGCGTATCGGTATAGTATTATATATACAGCGTATCGGTATAGTATTATATATACAGCGTATCGGGATAGTATTATATACAGCGTATCGGTATAGTATTATATATACAGCGTATCGGTATAGTATTATATATACAGCGTATCGGTATAGTATTATATACTGTACAATGTACTGTTATAGTGTTATATATAATGTATCGGGATAGTATTATATATACAGTGTATCGGTATAGTATTATATACAGCGTATCGGTATAGTATTATATATACAGCGTATCGGTATAGTATTATATATACAGCGTATCGGTATAGTATTATATATACAGTGTATCGGTATAGTATTATATACAGCGTATCGGTATAGTATTATATATACAGCGTATCGGGATAGTATTATATACAGCGTATCGGTATAGTATTATATATACAGCGTATCGGTATAGTATTATATATACAGCGTATCGGTATAGTATTATATATACAGCGTATCGGGATAGTATTATATATACAGCGTATCGGTATAGTATTATATATACAGCGTATCGGAATAGTATTATATACAGCGTATCGGTATAGTATTATATATACAGCGTATCGGTATAGTATTATATATAAAGTATCGGTATAGTATTATATATACAGCGTATCGGTATAGTATTATATATACAGCGTATCGGGATAGTATTATATACAGCGTATCGGTATAGTATTATATATACAGCGTATCGGGATAGTATTATATATACAGCGTATCGGTATAGTATTATATATACAGCGTATCGGGTATAGTATTATATATACAGCGTATCGGGATAGTATTATATATACAGCGTATCGGGATAGTATTATATACAGCGTATCGGTATAGTATTATATATACAGCGTATCGGGATAGTATTATATATACAGCGTATCGGTATAGTATTATGTACACAGTGTATCGGTATAGTATTATATATACAGCGTATCGGGATAGTATTATATATACAGCGTATCGGTATAGTATTATATATACAGCGTATCGGGATAGTATTATATATACAGCGTATCGGGATAGTATTATATATACAGCGTATCGGGATAGTATTATATATACAGCGTATCGGGATAGTATTATATATACAGTGTATCGGGATAGTATTATATATACAGCGTATCGGGTATAGTATTATATATACAGCGTATCGGGATAGTATTATATATACAGCGTATCGGTATAGTATTATATATACAGCATATCGGGATAGTATTATGTACAGCGTATCGGGATAGTATTATATATACAGCGTATCGGGATAGTATTATGTACAGCGTATCGGGATAGTATTATATATACAGCGTATCGGGATAGTATTATGTACAGCGTATCGGGATAGTATTATGTACAGCGTATCGGGATAGTATTATATATACAGCGTATCGGGATAGTATTATATACAGCGTATCGGTATAGTATTATATATACAGCGTATCGGGATAGTATTATATATACAGCGTATCGGTATAGTATTATGTACACAGTGTATCGGTATAGTATTATATATACAGCGTATCGGGATAGTATTATATATACAGCGTATCGGTATAGTATTATATATACAGCGTATCGGGATAGTATTATATATACAGCGATCGGTATAGTATTATATATACAGCGTATCGGGATAGTATTATGTACACAGTGTATCGGTATAGTATTATATATACAGCGTATCGGTATAGTATTATATATACAGCGTATCGGGATAGTATTATATACAGCGTATCGGTATAGTATTATATATACAGCGTATCGGGATAGTATTATATATACAGCGTATCGGGATAGTATTATATACAGCGTATCGGGATAGTATTATATATACAGCGTATCGGTATAGTATTATATATACAGCGTATCGGTATAGTATTATATATACAGCGTATCGGGATAGTATTATATATACAGCGTATCGGGATAGTATTATATACAGCGTATCGGTATAGTATTATATATACAGCGATCGGGATAGTATTATATATACAGCGTATCGGTATAGTATTATGTACACAGTGTATCGGTATAGTATTATATATACAGCGTATCGGGATAGTATTATATATACAGCGTATCGGTATAGTATTATATATACAGCGTATCGGGATAGTATTATATATACAGCGTATCGGGATAGTATTATATATACAGCGTATCGGGATAGTATTATATATACAGCGTATCGGGATAGTATTATATATACAGTGTATCGGGATAGTATTATATATACAGCGTATCGGTATAGTATTATATATACAGCGTATCGGGATAGTATTATATATACAGCGTATCGGTATAGTATTATATATACAGCGTATCGGGATAGTATTATGTACAGCGTATCGGGATAGTATTATATATACAGCGTATCGGGATAGTATTATGTACAGCGTATCGGGATAGTATTATGTACACAGTGTATCGGTGTATATACACAATTCTATATAATTCTATATTTCCTCATGGTCTTCCGGTCGCCCCTTCTTGGATATTTTGTCTTTTCTCCTATCTAGGCCGCATCCACCTAAAATTAAAGCATAGAACGTCCTTGGTTTCACAGCTGATATCGCCCTGTTCACACCTAGCAGTTTGTGTCTGCCTAGTTTTATGCATTTTCTTTAATTCTTTATTGTGTGACATATATCGGGGGGTTCTTTAGTATATACTGTACACTGTATACTTCTTGTATGTGCGTTTATTAGCCCTTTCCTGATTATGCACCGGAGGTTTTCTTCTTATTCTCACCTCCTATGTTTGTTGTGCGCAAATATGGCGGTGACGTCATTTCCGCCGAACCCTTCACCGAATGTGTGCATGTCTGCATTGGTCTGTACTTCGGTCACTGTTGGCCAATTGTGCATGTGCGTTGTGTCTAGTGCATAGGGCGCCCCATCAGATGGCCGGGTATGGTTTTGGTGGGGGGGTCGGAGTGGCCGTTCTCTTGTTGGCCTCTTGTGGTTTTTACTGCTCCTCCGTCTTGTGCTGACTGTCGCTCAGCGTGTTCTTGGCTTTAGCCTGTCCAGTCTCACTCCGTATCCAAAGTCCACAGCCACTCCCCAATGACTAATCTGTTCCGTCTACCACCTGGTCAGGCAGGATCACTTGTAGGAGTGTATAAGGGAGATCAGGTCTAATCGCTGCATTGTCTGGATCACACCCTGCTACGGGACCCCCGACATTAGGGGAACTGGTCAACCCCCCAGTGCTTTTTCCTTTCTAACAAGCCATTACCTATACGATTACTCCTGTGGGTAATGGCCATTACTCACTCACTGATCCCAACTCCTGCCCGCGGCTGCCTCCATTTCCCCTCAGAAGGTCCCAAATGTCATTGTGAACAGTATCTGTGACGTGTCGTGCGGCATCTGGAGCCCCCCGGAGGCTGAAAGGGAATCAGAGGTGGCCGGAGCAGGGATTGGTAAGTGAGTAGGAGCCGACCGTCACTATGGGGGGCGCTTATTGTAATGGGGCAGTTACTGCATGGGGGCTAATAATGGGGCAGAATACTGTGTGTGGAGGCAGCATACAACGTGGGGGTCAACAATGAGGCAATATAGCATGTGGCGGAGGTAAGGGCAGCTTTATACTATGTGGGGGCCAGTAAAAGGGGGCGCTATTCTGGGGGGGCCTAGTAACAGGGTGCTATACAGTGTTGAAGCCAGGGGGCTCACTCTTTGCTAGTTACGCCCCCGGTCGGAAGCGTCCATATTCTGGTGAGGATTTATATCTTAGGAATCAAACATTAAACTTGTTTCCTGACTCAAAGCCAATAAAGCTAAAGATCAGAAAACTCCTGGAAGAGGCAACTGAACGCGTCTCCGTCCTCTGCCGAGTCAGATCGTCCAGAATCTTCAGGATCAGAAGCTCCTACTTCAGGAGATAACTTATTAAGAAGGAGAATGTGGAAGGTAAAAGAGTTATGAAAGCCGAAACAAAACTTTTCTCTTTTCCTAAGGCAGCAACGTCTTGTGCGTTTCCGGATCACCAGGTCTTAAATTCTGTCATGGAAGGAGAATGGAAACATCCAGAAAAAATGACAGATTTTGGGGGCAGATTCAAGGCGGTGTCTGAGGCCTTGGAGGATCCTGCTCAGGTAGACCCTTCCGTGGAGGACGGCCCTGCAAACGCCCAATGGATAGAAAAGGCGATTTGTTGCTGAAAAGATCTTATAATAATGTGACCGCCATGCTGAAGGCAGCCATGGCCACAGTGACGCTCTCCAGAGCGCTTACAGTATGGTTAAGACAAGATGATACAGAAGATGCAGCTAGAAGTAATCTGGTGGAAGAAGTATGTCTAAGCTCGGAGCGGACTTTATGAGACTTGTCAGACATTTTGAGAATATCAGAAATGTACAGCACGCCGTGCCTGGATCTGGATCTGGATAAAGCCTTGCATGCACATACAGCTTCAACACATTGGTTTTGCTCCTTGCCCTTTCAGCCAGGTCAATTGTTTGACTCCCATCTAGAAAAAAAAATCCTAAAAGAGAATAAGGATAGAAAGGTCTCGTCTTCCCACCGATCTCAACACATCCCAGTTTGAGACTTCATGGACATAGAGCAGCCGGAACCTCTTACAGGTCTACCCTTAGAAATCGAGGTAGATGATCTGACCGCAGGTTCTCGGCTAATCCAGAGCAGATGAAAAGTAAGAAGTCTGACACCAAAGGATCAGCGGTCTGATGTACCTCGTGCGGAAGCAGAAGAACATCGGACGATTGGATTCTGCAGTCACTAAGTGCAAGACTTCTTCTGAATCATTGAGAAAAGAGTCTCATATTGTGCAGATTCTACAGGAGTTTAGCAAAAAAAAAAAAGGGCAGTCGAAGCAAGGGAACAAGGACAAGGAGTCTATTCCTGTGACTTATGGTTTTTCTCGACCTGACTGATCCCTACCTTCTTATACCACTTCATCTGGCCTGTAGAAAATACTTATGGGTGACTTTCCATTCTCAAGGGCAGGTTCATCATCTACCATTCAAGGCCTGCGAATCTTCAGAAGCAGATGTGTCTCAGTCATCTTGCCAGCACGTGGGTCTTTCTTGGTGGCTAAACAAGTACAACCTATCCAGGAGAAAGTAGTTTGAGCATAAGACAGGGCTGGTCCTCATCACAGAGACTTGGGGTCAAGGCAGGGGTGCTCATTTCCCGAATCTGTGGAATCAAGGTCCTTGGCAAAGGTTGGACAAGTCTCAGACCTCAAACTTCAATGAATTTGAACTCAAATTTTCAATCACTTCTTGGATTATTGTTCAGAGGTTGATTCTGATCTGGTCGGGCTTTATCTGAACAAGGAAAGGGATGCCAGGTCGTCCTTCATCCTTTGTAGAGAGTTATCTTTCTTTGATAAGAGCCAGAGAATCTGTCAATACAGAGTTGGAAGATGATAATTCCCTTAGAATAGCAGTTAAATCCCAAATACAGTGGGTACGAAAGTATTCAGACCCCTTTACATTCTTCACTCTTTGTTTCATTGCAGCCATTTGCTAAAAGCAGAACAGTTCCTTTTATTCCTCATTAATGTACACTCAGCTCCCCATCCTGACAGAAAAACAGAAATGTAGATATTTCTGCAAATTTATTAAAAAAGAAAACCTGCAATCTCCCATGGCCATAAGTATTCGGAGCCTTTGCTGTGACCCTCATATATAACTCACTGCTGTCCATTTCCTTCTGATCCTCCTTGAGATGGTTCTACTCCTTCATTGGGGTCCAGCTGTGTTTAATTAAACTGATTGGACTTGATTAGGAGCGGCGCCCACCTGTCTATATAAGACCTCACAGCTCACACTGCATGTCCGAGCAAATGAGAATCAGGAGGTCAAAGGAACTGCCCAAGGAGCTCAGAGACAGAATTGTGGCAAGGCACAGATCTGGCCAAGGTTCCTAAGAGCACAGCGGCCTCCATAATCCTTACATGGAAGAAGTTTGGGACGAGCAGAACTCTTCCTAGACCTGGCCGTCCAGCCAAACTGAGCAATGGTGGGAGAAGAGCCTTGGTGAGAGAGGTAAAGAAGAAGCCAAAGATGACTGTGGCCGAGCTCCAGAGATGCAGTAGGGAGATGAGAGAAAGTTCCACAAAGTCACTATCACTGCAGCCTCCACCAGTCGGGGCTTTATGGCAGAGCGGCCCGAAGGAAGCCTCTCCTCAGTGCAAGACATAGGAAAGCCAAAAAACACATGAGGGACTCCCAGACTATGAGAAATAAGATTCTCTGCTCTGAGGAGACGAAAATTGAACTATCTGGCGTTAATTCTAAGCGGTATGTGTGGAGAAAACCAGGCCCTGCTCATCACCTGCCCAATACAATCCCAACAGTGAGACATGGCGGTGGCAGCATCATGCTATGGGGGACAGGACCACTGGCTGTAATAGAAGGAAAGATGAATGCGGCCAAGTACAGAGATATCCTGGAAGAAAACCTCTGCCAGAGTGCTCTGGACCTCAGACTGGGCCGAAGGTTCCAACAAGACAATGACCCTAAGCACACAGCTAAAATAACTAAGGAACAACTCTGTGACCATTCCTGACTGGCCCAGCCAGAGCCCGGACCTCAACCCAACTGAGCATCTCTGGAGAGACCTGAAAATGGCTCCACCAACGTTCACCATCCAACCTGACGGAACTGGAGAGGATCTGCAAGGAAGAATGGCCGAGGATCCCCAAATCCAGATGTGAGAAACTTGTTGCATCATTCCCAAGAAGACTCCTGGCTGTACTAGCTCAGAAGGAAGCGGCTTCTACTCAGTACTGAGCAAAGGCTCCGAATACTTATGGCCAGGGGAGATTGCAGGGTTTCTTTTCTAATAAATTTGCAAAAATATCTACATTTCTGTTATTTTCTGTCAGGATGGGGAGCTGAGTGTACATTACTGAGAAATAAAAGGAACTGTTCTGCTTTTAGCAAATGGCTGCAATGAAACAAAGTGAAGAATGTAAAGGGGTCTGAATACTTTCCGTACACACTGTATTACAGGAAAAAAAACAGACAAGTGGGGTCTGTAAGAGACGGATTTGATGGCAAACAAAGAAAAAGCCATGCTGACAAGCTTCTGTTGTCTCAAGGATTCCTCAGATGGGGTGGACGCGGCGCTGTCGCTCTCATGGAGACATCATGTTCTGTCTTGCTTCCCTCCAGTTCTGAGAGTCCTTTGAAAGGTGAAGGTGAAAAACCTTCCATGACTCTAGTGGTGCGGCTTTGGCCATGAAGGGTTTGGTTCTCAGGTTGTCCAGGAGTGGATGTTGGGAGTTCCCTCTTCATCAGGATCTTCTCCAGAAGAATCTGTTCCTCCCACATCTCAGAAAACTCCACTTAACTGTCTGGAGACTTCTAAGACCAAGGTCTTTCTGATTTGTGGCCCTTCTTCCTGCAACTAACAAAGTATGCTCCAGGCTGTGGAAAAGTTGTCCTCTTGGATGGAGGTATCTTCCGATTCTGCTCTAGAACTTCCAGTTTTTACAGGAAAAATTCCACAAGTGCCTAAAATGTAACACCCTGAAGGTCCACATATCGGCTATAAACTGTGTGACTGACAAGAAATTTACTCCTCAGCCTCATCACAAGGATTTACAAGTCCATCAAGAATCTTCGGCTTCCAGTAATAAACAGAATAGTCCTCACAACCTGTCCATCAATTGTTCCAAAAGTGTCCTCCACACTAATACCAACAGAGTCCAACCTGGTTAGATGGGAGAAGATTCTCATCTTGAAGGAGGCTTCAGTGGACGGATCTTCTCGCGACCCGGCTGCCTCCACCTGGTGTGCTGAGAGGACTCTCTTCATGTCATCAGTGGTGCAGCCTCGTGGACTACATTGGTGAAGTATTACAGACCAGACATCGAGGCTTCTCATGGAGTAGCTTTCGGCACAGGAGTCCTTACTGCGTCTTATTCCCCCCCCCCGTCTATGCCGATCCCGGAGGAGGAGATTAATTTTTGTAGCAATTCTGTTCTATTTATTAAACATGAGTGCTGGGTGTGAACACGGGTGTAGAGGATGTGTAACCAATGATGTTCTACTCTCTAATTATAATATAGAAGATATCTGCGTATAATATATATATATATATAGAAAGGATATCTACGTATTATAAATATCTGTGTATAATAAATATTATACACACAGTGACCATAGAGGAACGCCGCCACACAGCGAGTGCGGGGGGAGCGCTGCCACACAGGGAGCACGGGGGAACGCCGCCACACAGCGAGAGCGGGGGAGCGCCGCCACACAGGGAGCACGGGGGGAACGCCACCACACAGGGAGCGCGTGGGAATGCCGCCACCTAGGGAGTGCTGCCACACAGGGAGTGCGGGGGAATCCCGCCACACAGGGAGCGCTGCCACACAGGGAGCGCGGGGGGAACGCCGCCACACAGGGAGCGCGGGGGAACGCCACCACACAGGGAGCGCGGGGGGAACGCCGCCACACAGGGAGCGCGGGGGAATGCCGCCACCTAGGGAGTGCGGGGGGAATCCCGCCACTCAGGGAGCGCCGCCACACAGGGAGCGCGGGGGAACGCCGCCACACAGCGAGGGCGGGGGGAGTGCTGCCACACAGGGAGCGCGGGGGGAACGCCACCACACAGGGAGCGCGTGGGAATGCCGCCACCTAGGGAGTGCTGCCACACAGGGAGTGCGGGGGAATCCCGCCACACAGGGAGCGCTGCCACACAGGGAGCACGGGGGAACGCCGCCACACAGGGAGCGCGGGGGAACGCCACCACACAGGGAGCGCGGGGGAACGCCGCCACACAGCGAGGGCGGGGGGAATGCCGCCACACAGGGAGCGCTGCCACACAGGGAGCGTGGGGGGAACGCTACCACACAGGGAGTGCGGGGGAGCGCCGCCACACAGGGAGCGCGGGGGAACGTCGCCACACAGCGAGTGCGGGGGAGCGCTGCCACACAGGGAGCGCGGGGGAACGCCGCCACACAGCGAGTGCGGGGGGAGCGCTGCCACACAGGGAGCACGGGGGAACGCCGCCACACAGGGAGCGTGTGGGAATGCCGCCACCTAGGGAGTGCTGCCACACAGGGAGTGCGGGGGGAATCCCGCCACTCAGGGAGCGCCACCACACAGGGAGCGCCACCACACAGGGAGTGCGTGGGAATGCCGCCACACAGGGAGCGCGGGGGGAATGCCGCCACCTAGGGAGTGCGGGGGAATCCCGCCACTCAGGGAGCGCCGCCACACAGGGAGCGCGGGGGAACGCCGCCACACAGCGAGGGCGGGGGAGCGCCGCCACACAGGGAGCGCGGGGGGAAGGCCGCCACACAGGGAGCGCGGGGGGAACGCCACCACACAGGGAGCGCGGGGGAACGCCGCCACACAGCGAGGGCGGGGGAATGCCGCCACACAGGGAGCGCTGCCACACAGGGAGCGCGGGGGGAACGCTACCACACAGGGAGTGCGGGGGGAACGCTGCCACACAGGGAGCGCGGGGGGAGCGCCGCCACACAGGGAGCGCGGGGGGAGCGCTGCCACACAGGGAGCGCGGGGGAACGCTGCCACACAGCGAGTGCGGGGGAGCGCTGCCACACAGGGAGCGCGGGGGGAACGCCGCCACACAGCGAGGGCGCGGGAATGCCGCCACACAGGGAGCGCGGGGGGAACGCCACCACACAGGGAGCGTGTGGGAATGCCGCCACCTAGGGAGTGCTGCCACACAGGGAGTGCAGGGGAATCCCGCCACTCAGGGAGCGCCGCCACACAGGGAGCGCCACCACACAGGGAGCGCGTGGGAATGCCGCCACCTAGGGAGTGCTGCCGCACAGGGAGTGCAGGGGAATCCCGCCACTCAGGGAGTGCCGCCACACAGGGAGCGCGGGGGGAATGAAGCCACACAGTGAGCGCCATCACACAGCAAATTATGCCTTAGAAGTTTCTTGAGGCAGCCATAACATTACCCAATCTAAGTGCCGCGTTGCTGATCATCTGACCTGGACAGAGCCCCACACCGTGCAGTCATCAGGTGAAGCCATCATGGCGGTCTGGGCCAGAGATTGTCTAGAGTCAGAGGACACAGGAGTGGATGTGACTCTTCTGCCTCTGACCACAATATGGCTGCTGTATGGTGAAGCATCACTGAGGAGCGGCGGAGCTTGTAGTTCATCTCATCCAGCAGCGACTACAGGGCGGCGACAGACCGGCAGGATGATGTCATCGGAATAAATATGGCTGTCAGATGTGATTCTGAGATTTTGTGTCTCGCTCAATGAATTCTGATGTTTTTGTCTGTTGGGGGGCAACTAATGCCGGGGGGTGACTAATGCTGGGGGGTGACTAATGCCGGGGGGCACAGGGCGGTCCAAATACTCTAGCAACCTACCCAAAACCAGATCCCTACTCAAAGGCTCCAATGACCTGACCCAGCACAGCTCAGTGTACACCAGGACTGTGCTGTGTGAATCCTGGCGTGCTACAGGAGACCACTAGGGGGAGACACACCTCTGCTGCCAGACTTACCCCTGACTACTGCCCCATTGCATTTCTCCAAGCAGCCTCAGAACACGGACCAAGCCCTATGACCCCACAAAATTACCTGAGCCAAATGGGCGGAGCACTGGTGCCCCACCTGCCTCTTTGCAGATAGGTGAGCTCTCAGTTTAGGGTGGAGTTTCCCTTTAAGCAGAATCTTCTTCCTCATCCCTTTAAGACTTGAGATTATTGGTTGCTGTTGGCTGATACTTTATGCTTACAATGTGTCGCTACCCATGACCCTGTTCACATGGCGCCGCTGCGCTCTGATGACTGCCAGACGTTTATATAAAGTAAGATGTTGTTCCTTAAAGTAACTACCCTCAGGGGGTCGGAGTGTAGTCGCTGACAACTAAATATGGTGGATGCAAATGAAGCTTGTGGAATGAAAGCAGAATCTGATACAACCTCCGGAGCTGAACTCTACTGCCCATCCATACACTACAGTAATCTGCCATCTAGTGACCACACTGCAGTACTACAGCTGGATCAGGGCCGCATTACTGACTATACAGACATTCAGGACCCCCCTCACACAAGTAGTTTTTATTAGTTCCTCCTCTACTGATTCCGGAACAGTTGGAATTTTCTCTCTCGCCCCCTCTGTTCCTGAGCAATCAGTGCTGGCAGATTTGGTGTCAGATATTTAAATAGACTCCCTAATGTCAAGTGGGTGGTGTCAGGGAGGAGCAGGTAAGGGAGCGCTAACCCCTATCAGACACAGTGTTAGAGCTCAGAATCCCGCCCCCTTGCCTGCTTCTCCCTGACATCACCCACTTGACATTAGGGAGTCTGGTTAGATATCGGGCACCAAAACTACCAGCAGTGATTGCTCAGGAACAGAGGGGGCGAGAGAGACAATTATAACTGTGCCGGAATCAGTGGAAGGAGGGGCTATTAAAGAGTGAAAGGATCTCAGGGTGGTGAAAGGTCCTCTATAACAAATTTGGGAGCCCCTTCCCCTAGATCACTGCAGTGCTCTTATTCCTCCTTGTAATGTATCCATTCAATAGACAAATATTGCACAGCATGCCAGGAGAAATAATAGAGGAACAGCAACCGTCCTTCCAGGGTCACTGAACCTTACGGGGATCAGTCTGTTACCCCCCTCCCCCAATCTGATCACTCACCTGTAGTCATACGCTCCCTATGCAGACCCTTCCTCTGTAATCCCAGGTATATAGAGGAGACACAGGAGGAGGAGGAGCCCCCCACAGTGCAGGTATATAGAGGAGACACAGGAGGAGGAGCCCCCACAGTGCAGGTATATAGAGGAGACACAGGAGGAGGAGGAGCCCCTCACAGTGCAGGTATATAGAGGAGACACAGGAGGAGGAGGAGGAGCCCCCCACAGTGCAGGTATATAGAGACACAGGAGGAGGAGGAGCCCCCCACAGTGCAGGTATATAGAGGAGACACAGGAGGAGGAGCCCCCACAGTGCAGGTATATAGAGGAGACACAGGAGGAGGAGGAGCCCCTCACAGTGCAGGTATATAGAGGAGACACAGGAGGAGGAGGAGGAGCCCCCCACAGTGCAGGTATATAGAGGAGACACAGGAGGAGGAGCCCCCACAGTACAGGTATATAGAGGAGACACAGGAGGAGGAGGAGCCCCTCACAGTGCAGGTATATAGAGGAGACACAGGAGGAGGAGGAGGAGCCCCTCACAGTGCAGGTATATAGAGGAGACACAGGAGGAGGAGGAGCCCCCCACAGTGCAGGTATATAGAGGAGACACAGGAGGAGGAGGAGCCCCCCACAGTGCAGGTATATAGAGGAGACACAGGAGGAGGAGCCCCCCACTGTGCAGGTATATAGAGGAGACACAGGAGGAGGAGGAGCCCCACAGTGCAGGTATATAGAGGAGACACAGGAGGAGGAGCCCCCCACAGTGCAGGTATATAGAGGAGACACAGGAGGAGCCCCCCACAGTGCAGGTATATAGAGGAGACACAGGAGGAGGAGGAGCCCCCCACAGTGCAGGTATATAGAGGAGACACAGGAGGAGGAGGAGCCCCACACAGTGCAGGTATATAGAGGAGACACAGGAGGAGGAGGAGCCCCCCACAGTGCAGGTATATAGAGGAGACACAGGAGGAGGAGGAGCTCCCCACAGTGCAGGTATATAGAGGAGACACAGGAGGAGCCCCCCCTCACAGTGCAGGTATATAGAGGAGACACAGGAGGAGGAGGAGCCCCACACAGTGCAGGTATATAGAGGAGACACAGGAGGAGGAGGAGCCCCCCACAGTGCAGGTATATAGAGGAGACACAGGAGGAGGAGCCCCCCACAGTGCAGGTATATAGAGGAGACACAGGAGGAGGAGGAGCCCCCCACAGTGCAGGTATATAGAGGAGACACAGGAGGAGCCCCCCCTCACAGTGCAGGTATATAGAGGAGACACAGGAGGAGGAGGAGCCCCCCACAGTGCAGGTATATAGAGGAGACACAGGAGGAGGAGGAGCCCCCCACAGTGCAGGTATATAGAGGAGACACAGGAAGAGGAGGAGCCCCCCACAGTGCAGGTATATAGAGGAGACACAGGAGGAGGAGGAGCCCCCCACAGTGCAGGTATATAGAGGAGACACAGGAGGAGGAGGAGCCCCCCCTCACAGTGCAGGTATATAGAGGAGACACAGGAGGAGGAGGAGCCCCCCACAGTGCAGGTATATAGAGGAGACACAGGAGGAGGAGGAGCTCCCCACAGTGCAGGTATATAGAGGAGACACAGGAGGAGCCCCCCTCACAGTGCAGGTATATAGAGGAGACACAGGAGGAGGAGGAGCCCCACACAGTGCAGGTATATAGAGGAGACACAGGAGGAGGAGGAGCCCCCCACAGTGCAGGTATATAGAGGAGACACAGGAGGAGGAGCCCCCCACAGTGCAGGTATATAGAGGAGACACAGGAGGAGGAGGAGCCCCCCACAGTGCAGGTATATAGAGGAGACACAGGAGGAGCCCCCCCTCACAGTGCAGGTATATAGAGGAGACACAGGAGGAGGAGGAGCCCCCCACAGTGCAGGTATATAGAGGAGACACAGGAGGAGGAGGAGCCCCCCACAGTGCAGGTATATAGAGGAGACACAGGAAGAGGAGGAGCCCCCCACAGTGCAGGTATATAGAGGAGACACAGGAGGAGGAGGAGCCCCCCACAGTGCAGGTATATAGAGGAGACACAGGAGGAGGAGGAGCCCCCACAGTGCAGGTATATAGAGGAGACAGGAGGAGGAGGAGGAGCCCCCCACAGTGCAGGTATATAGAGGAGACACAGGAGGAGGAGCCCCCCACAGTGCAGGTATATAGAGGAGACACAGGAGGAGGAGGAGCCCCCCACAGTGCAGGTATATAGAGGAGACACAGAAGGAGGAGCCCCCACAGTGCAGGTATATAGAGGAGACACAGGAGGAGGAGCCCCCCACAGTGCAGGTATATAGAGGAGACACAGGAGGAGCCCCCCACAGTGCAGGTATATAGAGGAGACACAGGAGGAGGAGGAGCCCCCCCTCACAGTGCAGGTATATAGAGGAGACACAGGAGGAGGAGGAGCCCCACAGTGCAGGTATATAGAGGAGACACAGGAGGAGGAGGAGCCCCCCACAGTGCAGGTATATAGGAGACACAGGAGGAGGAGCCCTCACAGTGCAGGTATATAGAGGAGACACAGGAGGAGGAGGAGCCCCCCTCACAGTGCAGGTATATAGAGGAGACACAGGAGGAGGAGGAGGAGCCCCCCACAGTGCAGGTATATAGAGGAGACACAGGAGGAGGAGGAGCCCCCCCTCACAGTGCAAGTATATAGAGGAGACACAGGAGGAGGAGGAGCCCCCACAGTGCAGGTATATAGAGGAGACACAGGAGGAGGAGGAGCCCCCCACAGTGCAGTAATATATAGAGGAGACACAGGAGGAGGAGGAGCCCCCCACAGTGTAGGTATATAGAGGAGACACAGGAGGAGGAGCCCCCCACAGTGCAGGTATATAGAGGAGACACAGGAGGAGGAGGAGCCCCCCACAGTGCAGGTATATAGAGGAGACACAGGAGGAGGAGGAGCCCCCCACAGTGCAGGTATATAGGAGACACAGGAGGAGGAGGAGCCCCTCACAGTGCAGGTATATAGAGGAGACACAGGAGGAGGAGGAGCTCCCCACAGTGCAGGTATATAGAGGAGACACAGGAGGAGGAGGAGCCCCTCACAGTGCAGGTATATAGAGGAGACACAGGAGGAGGAGCCCCCACACAGTGCAGGTATATAGAGGAGACACAGGAGGAGGAGCCCCCCACAGTGCAGGTATATAGAGGAGACACAGGAGGAGGAGGAGCCCCCCTCACAGTGCAGGTATATAGAGGAGACACAGGAGGAGGAGGAGCCCCTCACAGTGCAGGTATATAGAGGAGACACAGGAGGAGGAGCCCCCCACAGTGCAGGTATATAGAGGAGACACAGGAGGAGGAGCCCCCACAGTGCAGGTATATAGAGGAGACACAGAAGGAGGAGGAGCCCCCCACAGTGCAGGTATATAGAGGAGACACAGGAGGAGGAGGAGCCCCCCACAGTGCAGGTATATAGAGGAGACAAAGGAGGAGGAGGAGCCCCCCACAGTGCAGGTATATAGAGGAGACACAGGAGGAGGAGGAGCTCCCCACAGTGCAGGTATATAGAGGAGACACAGGAGGAGGAGGAGGAGCCCCCCACAGTGCAGGTATATAGAGGAGACACAGGAGGAGGAGGAGCCCCCCCTCACAGTGCAGGTATATAGAGGAGACACAGGAGGAGGCCCCCCACAGTGCAGGTATATAGAGGAGACACAGAAGGAGGAGGAGCCCCCCCTCACAGTGCAGGTATATAGAGGAGACACAGGAGGAGGAGGAGGAGCCCCCCACAGTGCAGGTATATAAAGGAGACACAGGAGGAGGAGCCCCCCACAGTGCAGGTATATAGAGGAGACACAGGAGGAGGAGGAGCCCCCCACAGTGCAGGTATATAGAGGAGACACAGGAGGAGGAGGAGCCCCCCACAGTGCAGGTATATAGAGGAGACACAGGAGGAGGAGGAGCCCCTCACAGTGCAGGTATATAGAGGAGACACAGGAGGAGAAGGAGCCCCTCACAGTGCAGGTATATAGAGGAGACACAGGAGGAGGAGGAGCCCCCCACAGTGCAGGTATATAGAGGAGACACAGGAGGAGGAGGAGCCCCACAGTGCAGGTATATAGAGGAGACACAGGAGGAGGAGCCCCCCACAGTGCAGGTATATAGAGGAGACACAGGAGGAGGAGGAGCCCCACAGTGCAGGTATATAGAGGAGACACAGGAGGAGGAGGAGCCCCCCACAGTGCAGGTATATAGAGGAGACACAGGAGGAGGAGGAGCCCCCCCCTCACAGTGCAGGTATATAGAGGAGACACAGGAGGAGGAGGAGCCCCCCACTGTGCAGGTATATAGAGGAGACACAGGAGGAGCCCCCCTCACAGTGCAGGTATATAGAGGAGACACAGGAGGAGGAGCCCCCCACTGTGCAGGTATATAGAGGAGACACAGGAGGAGGAGGAGCCCCCCACAGTGCAGGTATATAGAGGAGACACAGAAGGAGCACCCCCTCACAGTGCAGGTATATAGAGGAGACACAGGAGGAGGAGGAGGAGCCCCCCACAGTGCAGGTATATTGAGGAGACACAGGAGGAGGGAGGAGCCCCCCACAGTGCAGGTATATAGAGGAGACACAGGAGGAGGAGGAGGAGCCCCCCACAGTGCAGGTATATAGAGGAGACACAGGAGGAGGAGGAGTCCCTCACAGTGCAGGTATATAGAGGAGACACAGGAGGAGGAGGAGGAGGAGCCCCCCACAGTGCAGGTATATAGAGGAGACACAGGAGGAGGAGGAGCCCCCACAGTGTAGGTATATAGAGGAGACACAGGAGGAGGAGGAGCCCCCCACAGTGCAGGTATATAGAGGAGACACAGGAGGAGGAGGAGGAGCCACCCACAGTGCAGGTATATAGAGGAGACACAGAAGGAGGAGCCCCCCCCTCACAGTGCAGGTATATAGAGGAGACACAGGAGGAGGAGGAGCCCCACAGTGCAGGTATATAGAGGAGACACAGGAGGAGGAGGAGCCCCCCACAGTGCAGGTATATAGGAGACACAGGAGGAGGAGCCCTCACAGTGCAGGTATATAGAGGAGACACAGAAAGAGGAGGAGGAGCCCCCCACAGTGCAGGTATATAGAGGAGACACAGGAGGAGGAGGAGCCCCCCCTCACAGTGCAGGTATATAGAGGAGACACAGAAAGAGGAGGAGGAGCCCCTCACAGTGCAGGTATATAGAGGAGACACAGGAGGAGGAGCCCCCCACAGTGCAGGTATATAGAGACACAGGAGGAGGAGGAGCCCCCCACAGTGCAGGTATATAGAGGAGACACAGGAGGAGGAGGAGCCCCCCACAGTGCAGGTATATAGAGGAGACACAGGAGGAGGAGGAGCCCCCTCACAGTGCAGATATATAGAGGAGACACAGGAGGAGGAGCCCCTCACAGTGCAGGTATATAGAGGAGACACAGGAGGAGCCCCCCACAGTTCAGGTATATAGAGGAGACACAGGAGGAGGAGCCCCCCACAGTGCAGGTATATAGAGACACAGGAGCAGGAGGAGCCCCCCACAGTGCAGGTATTTAGAGGAGACACAGGAGGAGGAGGAGCCCCTCACAGTGCAGGTATATAGAGGAGACACAGGAGGAGGAGGAGCCCCCCACAGTGCAGGTATATAGAGGAGACACAGGAGGAGGAGGAGCCCCCACAGTGCAGGTATATAGAGGAGACACAGGAGGAGGAGGAGCCCCTCACAGTGCAGCTATATAGAGGAGACACAGAAAGAGGAGGAGGAGCCCCTCACAGTGCAGGTATATAGAGGAGACACAGGAGGAGGAGGAGCCCCCCTCACAGTGCAGGTATATAGAGGAGACACAGGAGGAGGAGGAGCCCCTCACAGTGCAGGTATATAGAGGAGACACAGGAGGAGGAGCCCCCCACAGTGCAGGTATATAGAGGAGACACAGGAGGAGGAGCCCCCACAGTGCAGGTATATAGAGGAGACACAGAAGGAGGAGGAGCCCCCCACAGTGCAGGTATATAGAGGAGACACAGGAGGAGGAGGAGCCCCCCACAGTGCAGGTATATAGAGGAGACAAAGGAGGAGGAGGAGCCCCCCCACAGTGCAGGTATATAGAGGAGACACAGGAGGAGGAGGAGCCCCCCTCACAGTGCAGGTATATAGAGGAGACACAGGAGGAGCCCCCCACAGCTGCAGGTATATAGAGGAGACAAAGGAGGAGGAGGAGCCCCCCACAGTGCAGGTATATAGAGGAGACACAGGAGGAGGAGGAGCCCCCCCTCACAGTGCAGGTATATAGAGGAGACACAGGAGGAGGGCCCCCCACAGTGCAGGTATATAGAGGAGACACAGAAGGAGGAGGAGCCCCCCCCACAGTGCAGGTATATAGAGGAGACACAGGAGGAGGAGGAGCCCCCCCTCACAGTGCAGGTATATAGAGGAGACACAGGAGGAGGAGGAGGAGCCCCCCACAGTGCAGGTATATAGAGGAGACACAGGAGGAGGAGCCCCCCACAGTGCAGGTATATAGAGGAGACACAGGAGGAGGAGGAGCCCCCCACAGTGCAGGTATATAGAGGAGACACAGGAGGAGGAGGAGCCCCCCACAGTGCAGGTATATAGAGGAGACACAGGAGGAGGAGGAGCCCCTCACAGTGCAGGTATATAGAGGAGACACAGGAGGAGGAGGAGCCCCTCACAGTGCAGGTATATAGAGGAGACACAGGAGGAGGAGGAGCCCCCCACAGTGCAGGTATATAGAGGAGACACAGGAGGAGGAGCCCCCCACAGTGCAGGTATATAGAGGAGACACAGGAGGAGGAGCCCCCACAGTGCAGGTATATAGAGGAGACACAGGAGGAGGAGGAGCCCCCACAGTGCAGGTATATAGAGGAGACACAGGAGGAGGAGGAGCCCCCCACAGTGCAGGTATATAGAGGAGACACAGGAGGAGGAGGAGCCCCCCCCTCACAGTGCAGGTATATAGAGGAGACACAGGAGGAGGAGGAGCCCCCCACTGTGCAGGTATATAGAGGAGACACAGGAGGAGCCCCCCCTCACAGTGCAGGTATATAGAGGAGACACAGGAGGAGGAGGGCCCCCACACGTGCAGGTATATAGAGGAGACACAGGAGGAGGAGGAGCCCCCCACAGTGCAGGTATATAGAGGAGACACAGAAGGAGCAGCCCCCCCCCTCACAGTGCAGGTATATAGAGGAGACACAGGAGGAGGAGGAGGAGCCCCCCACAGTGCAGGTATATTGAGGAGACACAGGAGGAGGAGGAGCCCCCCACAGTGCAGGTATATAGAGGAGACACAGGAGGAGGAGGAGGAGCCCCCCACAGTGCAGGTATATAGAGGAGACACAGGAGGAGGAGGAGTCCCCTCACAGTGCAGGTATATAGAGGAGACACAGGAGGAGGAGGAGGAGGAGCCCCCCACAGTGCAGGTATATAGGAGGGACACAGGAGGAGGGGGCCCCTCACAGTGCAGGTATATAGAGGAGACACAGGAGGAGGAGGAGCTCCCCACAGTGCAGGTATATAGAGGAGACACAGGAGGAGGAGGAGCCCCCCACAGTGCAGGTATATAGAGGAGACACAGGAGGAGGAGGCCCCCACACACAGTGCAGGTATATAGAGGAGACACAGGAGGAGGAGCCCCCCACAGTGCAGGTATATAGAGGAGACACAGGAGGAGGAGGAGCCCCCCTCACAGTGCAGGTATATAGAGGAGACACAGGAGGAGGAGGAGCCCCCACAGTGCAGGTATATAGAGGAGACACAGGAGGAGGAGCCCCCACAGTGCAGGTATATAGAGGAGACACAGAAGGAGGAGGAGCCCCCCACAGTGCAGGTATATAGAGGAGACACAGGAGGAGGAGGAGGCCCCCACAGTGCAGGTATATAGAGGAGACAAAGGAGGAGGAGGAGCCCCCCCACAGTGCAGGTATATAGAGGAGACACAGGAGGAGGAGGAGCTCCCCACAGTGCAGGTATATAGAGGAGACACAGGAGGAGGAGGAGGAGCCCCCACAGTGCAGGTATATAGAGGAGACACAGGAGGAGGAGGAGCCCCCCCTCACAGTGCAGGTATATAGAGGAGACACAGGAGGAGCCCCCCACAGTGCAGGTATATAGAGGAGACACAGAAGGAGGAGGAGCCCCCCTCACAGTGCAGGTATATAGAGGAGACACAGGAGGAGGAGGAGCCCCCCTCACAGTGCAGGTATATAGAGGAGACACAGGAGGAGGAGGAGGAGCCCCCACAGTGCAGGTATATAGAGGAGACACAGGAGGAGGAGGAGCCCCCACAGTGCAGGTATATAGAGGAGACACAGGAGGAGGAGGAGCCCCCCACAGTGCAGGTATATAGAGGAGACACAGGAGGAGGAGGAGCCCCTCACAGTGCAGGTATATAGAGGAGACACAGGAGGAGGAGGAGCCCCCCACAGTGCAGGTATATAGAGGAGACACAGGAGGAGGAGGAGCCCCCCACAGTGCAGGTATATAGAGGAGACACAGGAGGAGGAGGAGCCCCCACAGTGCAGGTATATAGAGGAGACACAGGAGGAGGAGGAGCCCCCCACAGTGCAGGTATATAGAGGAGACACAGGAGGAGGAGGAGCCCCCCACAGTGCAGGTATATAGAGGAGACACAGGAGGAGGAGGAGCCCCTCACAGTGCAGGTATATAGAGGAGACACAGGAGGAGGAGGAGCCCCTCACAGTGCAGGTATATAGAGGAGACACAGGAGGAGGAGGAGCCCCCACAGTGCAGGTATATAGAGGAGACACAGGAGGAGGAGGAGCCCCCACAGTGCAGGTATATAGAGGAGACACAGGAGGAGGAGCCCCCCACAGTGCAGGTATATAGAGGAGACACAGGAGGAGGAGGAGCCCCCACAGTGCAGGTATATAGAGGAGACACAGGAGGAGGAGGAGCCCCCCACAGTGCAGGTATATAGAGGAGACACAGGAGGAGGAGGAGCCCCCCCCTCACAGTGCAGGTATATAGAGGAGACACAGGAGGAGGAGGAGCCCCCCACAGTGCAGGTATATAGAGGAGACACAGGAGGAGGAGGAGCCCCCCACTGTGCAGGTATATAGAGGAGACACAGGAGGAGGAGGAGCCCCCACAGTGCAGGTATATAGAGGAGACACAGGAGGAGGAGCCCCCCACTGTGCAGGTATATAGAGGAGACACAGGAGGAGGAGGGAGCCCCCCACAGTGCAGGTATATAGAGGAGACACAGAAGGAGCACCCCCTCACAGTGCAGGTATATAGAGGAGACACAGGAGGAGGAGGAGGAGCCCCCCACAGTGCAGGTATATTGAGGAGACACAGGAGGAGGAGGAGCCCCCCACAGTGCAGGTATATAGAGGAGACACAGGAGGAGGAGGAGGAGCCCCCCACAGTGCAGGTATATAGAGGAGACACAGGAGGAGGAGGAGTCCCTCACAGTGCAGGTATATAGAGGAGACACAGGAGGAGGAGGAGGAGGGCCCCCCCCACAGTGCAGGTATATAGAGGAGACACAGGAGGAGGAGGAGCCCCCACAGTGCAGGTATATAGAGGAGACACAGGAGGAGGAGGAGCCCCCCACAGTGCAGGTATATAGGAGACACAGGAGGAGGAGCCCCCACAGTGCAGGTATATAGAGGAGACACAGAAAGAGGAGGAGGAGCCCCCCACAGTGCAGGTATATAGAGGAGACACAGGAGGAGGAGGAGCCCCCCTCACAGTGCAGGTATATAGAGGAGACACAGGAGGAGGAGGAGCCCCACAGTGCAGGTATATAGAGGAGACACAGGAGGAGGAGGAGGCCCCCACAGTGCAGGTATATAGGAGACACAGGAGGAGGATCCCTCACAGTGCAGGTATATAGAGGAGACACAGAAAGAGGAGGAGGAGCCCCCCACAGTGCAGGTATATAGAGGAGACACAGGAGGAGGAGGAGCCCCCCCTCACAGTGCAGGTATATAGAGGAGACACAGAAAGAGGAGGAGGAGCCCCTCACAGTGCAGGTATATAGAGGAGACACAGGAGGAGGAGCCCCCCCAGTGCAGGAAGAGACCGGAGGGGGGGGGGCCCCCACAGTGCAGGTATATAGAGGAGACACAGGAGGAGGAGGAGCCCCCCACAGTGCAGGTATATAGAGGAGACACAGGAGGAGGAGGAGCCCCCCACAGTGCAGGTATATAGAGGAGACACAGGAGGAGGAGCCCCCCACAGTGCAGGTATATAGAGGAGACACAGGAGGAGGAGGACCCCCACAGTGCAGGTATATAGAGGAGACACAGGGGGGAGGAGCCCCCCACAGTGCAGGTATATAGAGGACACAGGAGCAGGAGGAGCCCCCCACAGTGCAGGTATTTAGAGGAGACACAGGAGGAGGAGGAGCCCCCCACAGTGCAGGTATATAGAGGAGACACAGGAGGAGGAGGAGCCCCCCACAGTGCAGGTATATAGAGGAGACACAGGAGGAGGAGGAGCCCCCACAGTGCAGGTATATAGAGGAGACACAGGAGGAGGAGGAGCCCCCCACAGTGCAGGTATATAGAGGAGACACAGAAAGAGGAGGAGGAGCCCCCCACAGTGCAGGTATATAGAGGAGACACAGGAGGAGGAGGCGCCCCCCACAGTGCAGGTATATAGAGGAGACACAGGAGGAGGAGGAGCCCCTCACAGTGCAGGTATATAGAGGAGACACAGGAGGAGGAGCCCCCCACAGTGCAGGTATATAGAGGAGACACAGGAGGAGGAGCCCCCACAGTGCAGGTATATAGAGGAGACACAGAAGGAGGAGGAGCCCCCCACAGTGCAGGTATATAGAGGAGACACAGGAGGAGGAGGAGCCCCCCACAGTGCAGGTATATAGAGGAGACAAAGGAGGAGGAGGAGCCCCCCCACAGTGCAGGTATATAGAGGAGACACAGGAGGAGGAGGAGCTCCCCACAGTGCAGGTATATAGAGGAGACACAGGAGGAGGAGGAGGAGCCCCCCACAGTGCAGGTATATAGAGGAGACACAGGAGGAGGAGGAGCCCCCCCTCACAGTGCAGGTATATAGAGGAGACACAGGAGGAGCCCCCCACAGTGCAGGTATATAGAGGAGACACAGAAGGAGGAGGAGCCCCCCCTCACAGTGCAGGTATATAGAGGAGACACAGGAGGAGGAGGAGCCCCCCCTCACAGTGCAGGTATATAGAGGAGACACAGGAGGAGGAGGAGGAGCCCCCCACAGTGCAGGTATATAGAGGAGACACAGGAGGAGGAGCCCCCCACAGTGCAGGTATATAGAGGAGACACAGGAGGAGGAGGAGCCCCCCACAGTGCAGGTATATAGAGGAGACACAGGAGGAGGAGGAGCCCCCCACAGTGCAGGTATATAGAGGAGACACGGAGGAGGAGGAGGAGCCCCTCACAGTGCAGGTATATAGAGGAGACACAGGAGGAGGAGGAGCCCCTCACAGTGCAGGTATATAGAGGAGACACAGGAGGAGGAGGAGCCCCCCACAGTGCAGGTATATAGAGGAGACACAGGAGGAGGAGGAGCCCCCACAGTGCAGGTATATAGAGGAGACACAGGAGGAGGAGCCCCCCACAGTGCAGGTATATAGAGGAGACACAGGAGGAGGAGGAGCCCCACAGTGCAGGTATATAGAGGAGACACAGGAGGAGGAGGAGCCCCCCACAGTGCAGGTATATAGAGGAGACACAGGAGGAGGAGGAGCCCCCCCTCACAGTGCAGGTATATAGAGGAGACACAGGAGGAGGAGGAGCCCCCCACTGTGCAGGTATATAGAGGAGACACAGGAGGAGCCCCCCCTCACAGTGCAGGTATATAGAGGAGACACAGGAGGAGGAGCCCCCACACGTGCAGGTATATAGAGGAGACACAGGAGGAGGAGGAGCCCCCCACAGTGCAGGTATATAGAGGAGACACAGAAGGAGCACCCCCTCACAGTGCAGGTATATAGAGGAGACACAGGAGGAGGAGGAGGAGCCCCCCACAGTGCAGGTATATTGAGGAGACACAGGAGGAGGAGGAGCCCCCCACAGTGCAGGTATATAGAGGAGACACAGGAGGAGGAGGAGGAGCCCCCCACAGTGCAGGTATATAGAGGAGACACAGGAGGAGGAGGAGTCCCTCACAGTGCAGGTATATAGAGGAGACACAGGAGGAGGAGGAGGAGGAGCCCCCCACAGTGCAGGTATATAGAGGAGACACAGGAGGAGGAGGAGCCCCCACAGTGCAGGTATATAGAGGAGACACAGGAGGAGGAGGAGCCCCCCACAGTGCAGGTATATAGAGGAGACACAGGAGGAGGAGGAGGAGCCACCCACAGTGCAGGTATATAGAGGAGACACAGAAGGAGGAGCCCCCCCTCACAGTGCAGGTATATAGAGGAGACACAGGAGGAGGAGGAGCCCCACAGTGCAGGTATATAGAGGAGACACAGGAGGAGGAGGAGCCCCCCACAGTGCAGGTATATAGGAGACACAGGAGGAGGAGCCCTCACAGTGCAGGTATATAGAGGAGACACAGAAAGAGGAGGAGGAGCCCCCCACAGTGCAGGTATATAGAGGAGACACAGGAGGAGGAGGGCCCCCCTCACAGTGCAGGTATATAGAGGAGACACAGAAAGAGGAGGAGGAGCCCCTCACAGTGCAGGTATATAGAGGAGACACAGGAGGAGGAGCCCCCCACAGTGCAGGTATATAGAGACACAGGAGGAGGAGGAGCCCCCCACAGTGCAGGTATATAGAGGAGACACAGGAGGAGGAGGAGCCCCCCACAGTGCAGGTATATAGAGGAGACACAGGAGGAGGAGCCCCCCACAGTGCAGGTATATAGAGGAGACACAGGAGGAGGAGGAGCCCCCCCACAGTGCAGGTATATAGAGGAGACACAGGAGGAGGAGGAGGAGCCCCCCACAGTGCAGGTATATAGAGGAGACACAGGAGGAGGAGGAGCCCCCCACAGTGCAGGTATATAGAGGAGACACAGGAGGAGGAGGAGCCCCCCACAGTGCAGGTATATAGAGGAGACACAGGAGGAGGAGGAGCCCCCCACAGTGCAGGTATATAGAGGAGACACAGGAGGAGGAGGAGCCCCCCACAGTGCAGGTATATAGAGGAGACACAGGAGGAGCCCCCCACAGTGCAGGTATATAGAGGAGACACAGGAGGAGGAGGAGCCCCCCACAGTGCAGGTATATAGAGGAGACACAGGAGGAGGAGGAGCCCCCTCACAGTGCAGATATATAGAGGAGACACAGGAGGAGGAGCCCCTCACAGTGCAGGTATATAGAGGAGACACAGGAGGAGCCCCCCACAGTTCAGGTATATAGAGGAGACACAGGAGGAGGAGGAGCCCCCCACAGTGCAGGTATATAGAGACACAGGAGCAGGAGGAGCCCCCCACAGTGCAGGTATTTAGAGGAGACACAGGAGGAGGAGGAGCCCCTCACAGTGCAGGTATATAGAGGAGACACAGGAGGAGGAGCCCCCCACAGTGCAGGTATATAGAGGAGACACAGGAGGAGGAGGAGCCCCCCACAGTGCAGGTATATAGAGGAGACACAGGAGGAGGAGGAGCCGCCCACAGTGCAGGTATATAGAGGAGACACAGGAGGAGGAGGAGCCCCCACAGTGCAGGTATATAGAGGAGACACAGGAGGAGGAGGAGCCCCCCACAGTGCAGGTATATAGAGGAGACACAGGAGGAGGAGGAGCCCCCCACAGTGCAGGTATATAGAGGAGACACAGGAGGAGGAGCCCCCCACAGTGCAGGTATATAGAGGAGACACAGGAGGAGGAGCCCCCCACAGTGCAGGTATATAGAGAAGACACAGGAGGAGGAGGGCCTCCCACAGTGCAGGTATATAGAGGAGACACAGGAGGAGGAGGAGGAGCCCCCCACAGTGCAGGTATATAGAGGAGACACAGGAGGAGGAGGAGCCCCCCCTCACAGTGCAGGTATATAGAGGAGACACAGGAGGAGGAGCCCCCCACAGTGCAGGTATATAGAGGAGACACAGGAGGAGGAGGAGCCCCTCACAGTGCAGGTATATAGAGGAGACACAGGAGGAGGAGGAGCCCCCCACAGTGCAGGTATATAGAGGAGACACAGGAGGAGGCCCCCACAGTGCAGGTATATAGAGGAGACACAGGAGGAGGAGGAGCCCCCCACAGTGCAGGTATATAGAGAAGACACAGGAGGAGGAGCCCCCCACAGTGCAGGTATATAGAGGAGACACAGGAGGAGGAGGAGCCCCCCACAGTGCAGTTATATAGAGGAGACACAGGAGGAGGAGGAGCCCCCACAGTGCAGGTATATAGAGGAGACACAGAAAGAGGAGGAGACCCCCCACAGTGCAGGTATATAGAGGAGACACAGGAGGAGGAGCCCCCCACAGTGTAGGTATATAGAGGAGACACAGGAGGAGGAGGAGCTCCCCACAGTGCAGGTATATAGAGGAGACACAGGAGGAGGGGGGGGCCCCCACAGTGCAGGTATATAGAGGAGACACAGGAGGAGGAGGAGCCCCTCACAGTGCAGGTATATAGAGGAGACACAGGAGGAGGAGCCCCCCACAGTGCAGGTATATAGAGGAGACACAGGAGGAGGAGCCCCCACAGTGCAGGTATATAGAGGAGACACAGAAGGAGGAGGAGCCCCCCACAGTGCAGGTATATAGAGGAGACACAGGAGGAGGAGGAGCCCCCCACAGTGCAGGTATATAGAGGAGACAAAGGAGGAGGAGGAGCCCCCCACAGTGCAGGTATATAGAGGAGACACAGGAGGAGGAGGAGCTCCCCACAGTGCAGGTATATAGAGGAGACACAGGAGGAGGAGGAGGAGCCCCCCACAGTGCAGGTATATAGAGGAGACACAGGAGGAGGAGGAGCCCCCCCTCACAGTGCAGGTATATAGAGGAGACACAGGAGGAGCCCCCCACAGTGCAGGTATATAGAGGAGACACAGAAGGAGGAGGAGCCCCCCCTCACAGTGCAGGTATATAGAGGAGACACAGGAGGAGGAGGAGCCCCCCCTCACAGTGCAGGTATATAGAGGAGACACAGGAGGAGGAGGAGGAGCCCCCCACAGTGCAGGTATATAGAGGAGACACAGGAGGAGGAGCCCCCCACAGTGCAGGTATATAGAGGAGACACAGGAGGAGGAGGAGCCCCCCACAGTGCAGGTATATAGAGGAGACACAGGAGGAGGAGGAGCCCCCCACAGTGCAGGTATATAGAGGAGACACAGGAGGAGGAGGAGCCCCTCACAGTGCAGGTATATAGAGGAGACACAGGAGGAGGAGGAGCCCCTCACAGTGCAGGTATATAGAGGAGACACAGGAGGAGGAGGAGCCCCCCACAGTGCAGGTATATAGAGGAGACACAGGAGGAGGAGGAGCCCCACAGTGCAGGTATATAGAGGAGACACAGGAGGAGGAGCCCCCCACAGTGCAGGTATATAGAGGAGACACAGGAGGAGGAGGAGCCCCACAGTGCAGGTATATAGAGGAGACACAGGAGGAGGAGGAGCCCCCCACAGTGCAGGTATATAGAGGAGACACAGGAGGAGGAGGAGGCGCCCCCCCTCACAGTGCAGGTATATAGAGGAGACACAGGAGGAGGAGGAGCCCCCCACTGTGCAGGTATATAGAGGAGACACAGGAGGAGCCCCCCCTCACAGTGCAAGTATATAGAGGAGACACAGGAGGAGGAGCCCCCACACAGTGCAGGTATATAGAGGAGACACAGGAGGAGGAGGAGCCCCCCACAGTGCAGGTATATAGAGGAGACACAGAAGGAGCACCCCCTCACAGTGCAGGTATATAGAGGAGACACAGGAGGAGGAGGAGGAGCCCCCCACAGTGCAGGTATATTGAGGAGACACAGGAGGAGGAGGAGCCCCCCACAGTGCAGGTATATAGAGGAGACACAGGAGGAGGAGGAGGAGCCCCCCACAGTGCAGGTATATAGAGGAGACACAGGAGGAGGAGGAGTCCCTCACAGTGCAGGTATATAGAGGAGACACAGGAGGAGGAGGAGGAGGAGCCCCCCACAGTGCAGGTATATAGAGGAGACACAGGAGGAGGAGGAGCCCCCACAGTGCAGGTATATAGAGGAGACACAGGAGGAGGAGGAGCCCCCCACAGTGCAGGTATATAGAGGAGACACAGGAGGAGGAGGAGGAGCCACCCACAGTGCAGGTATATAGAGGAGACACAGAAGGAGGAGCCCCCCCCCACAGTGCAGGTATATAGAGGAGACACAGGAGGAGGAGGAGCCCCACAGTGCAGGTATATAGAGGAGACACAGGAGGAGGAGGAGCCCCCCACAGTGCAGGTATATAGGAGACACAGGAGGAGGAGCCCCCACAGTGCAGGTATATAGAGGAGACACAGAAAGAGGAGGAGGAGCCCCCCACAGTGCAGGTATATAGAGGAGACACAGGAGGAGGAGGAGCCCCCTCCACAGTGCAGGTATATAGAGGAGACACAGAAAGAGGAGGAGGAGCCCCTCACAGTGCAGGTATATAGAGGAGACACAGGAGGAGGAGCCCCCCACAGTGCAGGTATATAGAGACACAGGAGGAGGAGGAGCCCCCCACAGTGCAGGTATATAGAGGAGACACAGGAGGAGGAGGAGCCCCCCACAGTGCAGGTATATAGAGGAGACACAGGAGGAGGAGCCCCCCACAGTGCAGGTATATAGAGGAGACACAGGAGGAGGAGGAGCCCCCCACAGTGCAGGTATATAGAGGAGACACAGGAGGAGGAGGAGGAGCCCCCCACAGTGCAGGTATATAGAGGAGACACAGGAGGAGGAGGAGCCCCCCACAGTGCAGGTATATAGAGGAGACACAGGAGGAGGAGGAGCCCCCCACAGTGCAGGTATATAGAGGAGACACAGGAGGAGGAGGAGCCCCCCACAGTGCAGGTATATAGAGGAGACACAGGAGGAGGAGGAGCCCCCCACAGTGCAGGTATATAGAGGAGACACAGGAGGAGCCCCCCACAGTGCAGGTATATAGAGGAGACACAGGAGGAGGAGGAGCCCCCCACAGTGCAGGTATATAGAGGAGACACAGGAGGAGGAGGAGCCCCCTCACAGTGCAGATATATAGAGGAGACACAGGAGGAGGAGCCCCTCACAGTGCAGGTATATAGAGGAGACACAGGAGGAGCCCCCCACAGTTCAGGTATATAGAGGAGACACAGGAGGAGGAGGAGCCCCCCACAGTGCAGGTATATAGAGACACAGGAGCAGGAGGAGCCCCCCACAGTGCAGGTATTTAGAGGAGACACAGGAGGAGGAGGAGCCCCTCACAGTGCAGGTATATAGAGGAGACACAGGAGGAGGAGCCCCCACAGTGCAGGTATATAGAGGAGACACAGGAGGAGGAGGAGCCCCCCACAGTGCAGGTATATAGAGGAGACACAGGAGGAGGAGGAGCCCCCCACAGTGCAGGTATATAGAGGAGACACAGGAGGAGGAGGAGCCCCCACAGTGCAGGTATATAGAGGAGACACAGGAGGAGGAGGAGCCCCCCACAGTGCAGGTATATAGAGGAGACACAGGAGGAGGAGGAGCCCCCCACAGTGCAGGTATATAGAGGAGACACAGGAGGAGGAGCCCCCCACAGTGCAGGTATATAGAGGAGACACAGGAGGAGGAGGCCCCCACAGTGCAGGTATATAGAGAAGACACAGGAGGAGGAGCCTCCCACAGTGCAGGTATATAGAGGAGACACAGGAGGAGGAGGAGGAGCCCCCCACAGTGCAGGTATATAGAGGAGACACAGGAGGAGGAGGAGCCCCCCCTCACAGTGCAGGTATATAGAGGAGACACAGGAGGAGGAGCCCCCCACAGTGCAGGTATATAGAGGAGACACAGGAGGAGGAGGAGCCCCTCACAGTGCAGGTATATAGAGGAGACACAGGAGGAGGAGGAGCCCCCCACAGTGCAGGTATATAGAGGAGACACAGGAGGAGCCCCCCACAGTGCAGGTATATAGAGGAGACACAGGAGGAGGAGGAGCCCCCCACAGTGCAGGTATATAGAGAAGACACAGGAGGAGGAGCCCCCCCACAGTGCAGGTATATAGAGGAGACACAGGAGGAGGAGGAGCCCCCCACAGTGCAGGTATATAGAGGAGACACAGGAGGAGGAGGAGCCCCCACAGTGCAGGTATATAGAGGAGACACAGAAAGAGGAGGAGACCCCCCACAGTGCAGGTATATAGAGGAGACACAGGAGGAGGAGCCCCCCACAGTGTAGGTATATAGAGGAGACACAGGAGGAGGAGGAGCTCCCCACAGTGCAGGTATATAGAGGAGACACAGGAGGAGGAGGAGCCCCCCACAGTGCAGGTATATAGAGGAGACACAGGAGGAGGAGGAGCCCCTCACAGTGCAGGTATATAGAGGAGACACAGGAGGAGGAGCCCCCCACAGTGCAGGTATATAGAGGAGACACAGGAGGAGGAGCCCCCACAGTGCAGGTATATAGAGGAGACACAGAAGGAGGAGGAGCCCCCCACAGTGCAGGTATATAGAGGAGACACAGGAGGAGGAGGAGCCCCCACAGTGCAGGTATATAGAGGAGACAAAGGAGGAGGAGGAGCCCCCCCACAGTGCAGGTATATAGAGGAGACACAGGAGGAGGAGGAGCTCCCCACAGTGCAGGTATATAGAGGAGACACAGGAGGAGGAGGAGGAGCCCCCCACAGTGCAGGTATATAGAGGAGACACAGGAGGAGGAGGAGCCCCCCTCACAGTGCAGGTATATAGAGGAGACACAGGAGGAGGAGGCCCCCCACAGTGCAGGTATATAGAGGAGACACAGAAGGAGGAGGAGCCCCCCCTCACAGTGCAGGTATATAGAGGAGACACAGGAGGAGGAGGAGCCCCCCCTCACAGTGCAGGTATATAGAGGAGACACAGGAGGAGGAGGAGGAGCCCCCCACAGTGCAGGTATATAGAGGAGACACAGGAGGAGGAGGACCCCCCACAGTGCAGGTATATAGAGGAGACACAGGAGGAGGAGGAGCCCCCCACAGTGCAGGTATATAGAGGAGACACAGGAGGAGGAGGAGCCCCCCACAGTGCAGGTATATAGAGGAGACACAGGAGGAGGAGGAGCCCCTCACAGTGCAGGTATATAGAGGAGACACAGGAGGAGGAGGAGCCCCCCACAGTGCAGGTATATAGAGGAGACACAGGAGGAGGAGGAGCCCCCCACAGTGCAGGTATATAGAGGAGACACAGGAGGAGGAGGAGCCCCCACAGTGCAGGTATATAGAGGAGACACAGGAGGAGGAGCCCCCCACAGTGCAGGTATATAGAGGAGACACAGGAGGAGGAGGAGCCCCCCACAGTGCAGGTATATAGAGGAGACACAGGAGGAGGAGGAGCCCCCCACAGTGCAGGTATATAGAGGAGACACAGGAGGAGGAGGAGCCCCCCCTCACAGTGCAGGTATATAGAGGAGACACAGGAGGAGGAGGAGCCCCCCACAGTGCAGGTATATAGAGGAGACACAGGAGGAGCCCCCCCCCCACAGTGCAGGTATATAGAGGAGACACAGGAGGAGGAGCCCCCACACAGTGCAGGTATATAGAGGAGACACAGGAGGAGGAGGAGCCCCCACAGTGCAGGTATATAGAGGAGACACAGAAGGAGCACCCCCTCACAGTGCAGGTATATAGAGGAGACACAGGAGGAGGAGGAGGAGCCCCCCACAGTGCAGGTATATAGAGGAGACACAGGAGGAGGAGGAGCCCCCCACAGTGCAGGTATATAGAGGAGACACAGGAGGAGGAGGAGGAGCCCCCCACAGTGCAGGTATATAGAGGAGACACAGGAGGAGGAGGAGTCCCTCACAGTGCAGGTATATAGAGGAGACACAGGAGGAGGAGGAGGAGGAGCCCCCCACAGTGCAGGTATATAGAGGAGACACAGGAGGAGGAGGAGCCCCCACAGTGCAGGTATATAGAGGAGACACAGGAGGAGGAGGAGCCCCCCACAGTGCAGGTATATAGAGGAGACACAGGAGGAGGAGGAGGAGCCACCCACAGTGCAGGTATATAGAGGAGACACAGAAGGAGGAGCCCCCCCTCACAGTGCAGGTATATAGAGGAGACACAGGAGGAGGAGGAGCCCCCACAGTGCAGGTATATAGAGGAGACACAGGAGGAGGAGGAGGCCCCCCACAGTGCAGGTATATAGGAGACACAGGAGGAGGAGCCCTCACAGTGCAGGTATATAGAGGAGACACAGAAAGAGGAGGAGGAGCCCCCCACAGTGCAGGTATATAGAGGAGACACAGGAGGAGGAGCCCCCCCTCACAGTGCAGGTATATAGAGGAGACACAGAAAGAGGAGGAGGAGCCCCTCACAGTGCAGGTATATAGAGGAGACACAGGAGGAGGAGCCCCCCACAGTGCAGGTATATAGAGACACAGGAGGAGGAGGAGCCCCCCACAGTGCAGGTATATAGAGGAGACACAGGAGGAGGAGGAGCCCCCCACAGTGCAGGTATATAGAGGAGACACAGGAGGAGGAGCCCCCCACAGTGCAGGTATATAGAGGAGACACAGGAGGAGGAGGAGCCCCCCACAGTGCAGGTATATAGAGGAGACACAGGAGGAGGAGGAGGAGCCCCCCACAGTGCAGGTATATAGAGGAGACACAGGAGGAGGAGGAGCCCCCCACAGTGCAGGTATATAGAGGAGACACAGGAGGAGGAGGAGCCCCCCACAGTGCAGGTATATAGAGGAGACACAGGAGGAGGAGGAGCCCCCCACAGTGCAGGTATATAGAGGAGACACAGGAGGAGGAGGAGCCCCCCACAGTGCAGGTATATAGAGGAGACACAGGAGGAGGCCCCCCACAGTGCAGGTATATAGAGGAGACACAGGAGGAGGAGGAGCCCCCCACAGTGCAGGTATATAGAGGAGACACAGGAGGAGGAGGAGCCCCCTCACAGTGCAGATATATAGAGGAGACACAGGAGGAGGAGCCCCTCACAGTGCAGGTATATAGAGGAGACACAGGAGGAGCCCCCCACAGTTCAGGTATATAGAGGAGACACAGGAGGAGGAGGAGCCCCCCACAGTGCAGGTATATAGAGACACAGGAGCAGGAGGAGCCCCCCACAGTGCAGGTATTTAGAGGAGACACAGGAGGAGGAGGAGCCCCTCACAGTGCAGGTATATAGAGGAGACACAGGAGGAGGAGACCCCCCACAGTGCAGGTATATAGAGGAGACACAGGAGGAGGAGGAGCCCCCCACAGTGCAGGTATATAGAGGAGACACAGGAGGAGGAGGAGCCCCCCACAGTGCAGGTATATAGAGGAGACACAGGAGGAGGAGGAGCCCCCACAGTGCAGGTATATAGAGGAGACACAGGAGGAGGAGGAGCCCCCCACAGTGCAGGTATATAGAGGAGACACAGGAGGAGGAGGAGCCCCCCACAGTGCAGGTATATAGAGGAGACACAGGAGGAGGAGAGCCCCCCACAGTGCAGGTATATAGAGGAGACACAGGAGGAGGAGCCCCCCACAGTGCAGGTATATAGAGAAGACACAGGAGGAGGAGGAGCCCCCACAGTGCAGGTATATAGAGGAGACACAGGAGGAGGAGGGAGGAGCCCCCCACAGTGCAGGTATATAGAGGAGACACAGGAGGAGGAGGAGCCCCCCTCACAGTGCAGGTATATAGAGGAGACACAGGAGGAGGAGCACCCCCACAGTGCAGGTATATAGAGGAGACACAGGAGGAGGAGGAGCCCCTCACAGTGCAGGTATATAGAGGAGACACAGGAGGAGGAGGAGCCCCCCACAGTGCAGGTATATAGAGGAGACACAGGAGGAGCCCCCCACAGTGCAGGTATATGAGGAGACACAGGAGGGAGGAGGAGCCCCCACAGTGCAGGTATATAGAGAAGACACAGGAGGAGGAGCCCCCCACAGTGCAGGTATATAGAGGAGACACAGGAGGAGGAGGAGCCCCCCACAGTGCAGGTATATAGAGGAGACACAGGAGGAGGAGGAGCCCCCACAGTGCAGGTATATAGAGGAGACACAGAAAGAGGAGGAGACCCCCCACAGTGCAGGTATATAGAGGAGACACAGGAGGAGGAGCCCCCCACAGTGTAGGTATATAGAGGAGACACAGGAGGAGGAGGAGCTCCCCACAGTGCAGGTATATAGAGGAGACACAGGAGGAGGAGGAGCCCCCCACAGTGCAGGTATATAGAGGAGACACAGGAGGAGGAGGAGCCCCTCACAGTGCAGGTATATAGAGGAGACACAGGAGGAGGAGCCCCCCACAGTGCAGGTATATAGAGGAGACACAGGAGGAGGAGCCCCCACAGTGCAGGTATATAGAGGAGACACAGAAGGAGGAGGAGCCCCCCACAGTGCAGGTATATAGAGGAGACACAGGAGGAGGAGGAGCCCCCCACAGTGCAGGTATATAGAGGAGACAAAGGAGGAGGAGGAGCCCCCCACAGTGCAGGTATATAGAGGAGACACAGGAGGAGGAGGAGCTCCCCACAGTGCAGGTATATAGAGGAGACACAGGAGGAGGAGGAGGAGCCCCCCACAGTGCAGGTATATAGAGGAGACACAGGAGGAGGAGGAGCCCCCCCTCACAGTGCAGGTATATAGAGGAGACACAGGAGGAGCCCCCCACAGTGCAGGTATATAGAGGAGACACAGAAGGAGGAGGAGCCCCCCTCACAGTGCAGGTATATAGAGGAGACACAGGAGGAGGAGGAGCCCCCCTCACAGTGCAGGTATATAGAGGAGACACAGGAGGAGGAGGAGGAGCCCCCCACAGTGCAGGTATATAGAGGAGACACAGGAGGAGGAGCCCCCCACAGTGCAGGTATATAGAGGAGACACAGGAGGAGGAGGAGCCCCCCACAGTGCAGGTATATAGAGGAGACACAGGAGGAGGAGGAGCCCCCCACAGTGCAGGTATATAGAGGAGACACAGGAGGAGGAGGAGCCCCTCACAGTGCAGGTATATAGAGGAGACACAGGAGGAGGAGGAGCCCCCCACAGTGCAGGTATATAGAGGAGACACAGGAGGAGGAGGAGCCCCCCACAGTGCAGGTATATAGAGGAGACACAGGAGGAGGAGGAGCCCCACAGTGCAGGTATATAGAGGAGACACAGGAGGAGGAGCCCCCCACAGTGCAGGTATATAGAGGAGACACAGGAGGAGGAGGAGCCCCCACAGTGCAGGTATATAGAGGAGACACAGGAGGAGGAGGAGCCCCCCACAGTGCAGGTATATAGAGGAGACACAGGAGGAGGAGGAGCCCCCCCCACAGTGCAGGTATATAGAGGAGACACAGGAGGGGGGCCCCCTGCGGTTTGGGAGACACAGGAGGAGGAGGAGCCCCCCACTGTGCAGGTATATAGAGGAGACACAGGAGGAGGGCGCCCCCTCACAGTGCAGGTATATAGAGGAGACACAGGAGGAGGAGGAGCCCCCCACAGTGCAGGTATATAGAGGAGACACAGAAGGAGCACCCCCTCACAGTGCAGGTATATAGAGGAGACACAGGAGGAGGAGGAGGAGCCCCCACAGTGCAGGTATATTGAGGAGACACAGGAGGAGGAGGAGCCCCCCACAGTGCAGGTATATAGAGGAGACACAGGAGGAGGAGGAGGAGCCCCCCACAGTGCAGGTATATAGAGGAGACACAGGAGGAGGAGGAGTCCCTCACAGTGCAGGTATATAGAGGAGACACAGGAGGAGGAGGAGGAGGAGCCCCCCACAGTGCAGGTATATAGAGGAGACACAGGAGGAGGAGGAGCCCCCACAGTGCAGGTATATAGAGGAGACACAGGAGGAGGAGGAGCCCCCCACAGTGCAGGTATATAGAGGAGACACAGGAGGAGGAGGAGGAGCCACCCACAGTGCAGGTATATAGAGGAGACACAGAAGGAGGAGCCCCCCCCTCACAGTGCAGGTATATAGAGGAGACACAGGAGGAGGAGGAGCCCCCACAGTGCAGGTATATAGAGGAGACACAGGAGGAGGAGGAGCCCCCCACAGTGCAGGTATATAGGAGACACAGGAGGAGGAGCCCTCACAGTGCAGGTATATAGAGGAGACACAGAAAGAGGAGGAGGAGCCCCCCACAGTGCAGGTATATAGAGGAGACACAGGAGGAGGAGGAGCCCCCCTCACAGTGCAGGTATATAGAGGAGACACAGAAAGAGGAGGAGGAGCCCCTCACAGTGCAGGTATATAGAGGAGACACAGGAGGAGGAGCCCCCCACAGTGCAGGTATATAGAGACACAGGAGGAGGAGGAGCCCCCCACAGTGCAGGTATATAGAGGAGACACAGGAGGAGGAGGAGCCCCCCCACAGTGCAGGTATATAGAGGAGACACAGGAGGAGGAGGCCCCCCACAGTGCAGGTATATAGAGGAGACACAGGAGGAGGAGGAGCCCCCCACAGTGCAGGTATATAGAGGAGACACAGGAGGAGGAGGAGGAGCCCCCCACAGTGCAGGTATATAGAGGAGACACAGGAGGAGGAGGAGCCCCCCACAGTGCAGGTATATAGAGGAGACACAGGAGGAGGAGGAGCCCCCCACAGTGCAGGTATATAGAGGAGACACAGGAGGAGGAGGAGCCCCCCACAGTGCAGGTATATAGAGGAGACACAGGAGGAGGAGGAGCCCCCCACAGTGCAGGTATATAGAGGAGACACAGGAGGAGCCCCCCACAGTGCAGGTATATAGAGGAGACACAGGAGGAGGAGGAGCCCCCACACAGTGCAGGTATATAGAGGAGACACAGGAGGAGGAGGAGCCCCCTCACAGTGCAGATATATAGAGGAGACACAGGAGGAGGAGCCCCTCACAGTGCAGGTATATAGAGGAGACACAGGAGGAGCCCCCCACAGTTCAGGTATATAGAGGAGACACAGGAGGAGGAGCCCCCCACAGTGCAGGTATATAGAGACACAGGAGCAGGAGGAGCCCCCCACAGTGCAGGTATTTAGAGGAGACACAGGAGGAGGAGGAGCCCCTCACAGTGCAGGTATATAGAGGAGACACAGGAGGAGGAGGACCCCCCACAGTGCAGGTATATAGAGGAGACACAGGAGGAGGAGGAGCCCCCCACAGTGCAGGTATATAGAGGAGACACAGGAGGAGGAGGAGCCCCCCACAGTGCAGGTATATAGAGGAGACGCAGGAGGAGGAGGAGCCCCCACAGTGCAGGTATATAGAGGAGACACAGGAGGAGGAGGAGCCCCCCACAGTGCAGGTATATAGAGGAGACACAGGAGGAGGAGGAGCCCCCCACAGTGCAGGTATATAGAGGAGACACAGGAGGAGGAGGACCCCCCACAGTGCAGGTATATAGAGGAGACACAGGAGGAGGAGCCCCCCACAGTGCAGGTATATAGAGGAGACACAGGAGGAGGAGGCCCCCCGTCTGCCCCCACAGTGCAGGTATATAGAGGAGACACAGGAGGAGGAGGAGGAGCCCCCCACAGTGCAGGTATATAGAGGAGACACAGGAGGAGGAGGAGCCCCCCCTCACAGTGCAGGTATATAGAGGAGACACAGGAGGAGGAGCCCCCCACAGTGCAGGTATATAGAGGAGACACAGGAGGAGGGAGGAGCCCCTCACAGTGCAGGTATATAGAGGAGACACAGGAGGAGGAGGAGCCCCCCACAGTGCAGGTATATAGAGGAGACACAGGAGGAGCCCCCCACAGTGCAGGTATATAGAGGAGACACAGGAGGAGGAGGAGCCCCCCACAGTGCAGGTATATAGAGAAGACACAGGAGGAGGAGCCCCCCCACAGTGCAGGTATATAGAGGAGACACAGGAGGAGGAGGAGCCCCCCACAGTGCAGGTATATAGAGGAGACACAGGAGGAGGAGGAGCCCCCACAGTGCAGGTATATAGAGGAGACACAGAAGGAGGAGGAGACCCCCCACAGTGCAGGTATATAGAGGAGACACAGGAGGAGGAGCCCCCCACAGTGCAGGTATATAGAGGAGACACAGGAGGAGGAGGAGCCCCCCACAGTGCAGGTATATAGAGGAGACACAGGAGGAGGAGGAGCCCCCCACAGTGCAGGTATATAGAGGAGACACAGGAGGAGGAGGAGCCCCCACAGTGCAGGTATATAGAGGAGACACAGGAGGAGGAGGAGCCCCCCACAGTGCAGGTATATAGAGGAGACACAGGAGGAGGAGGGCCCCCCACAGTGCAGGTATATAGAGGAGACACAGGAGGAGGAGGAGCCCCCCACAGTGCAGGTATATAGAGGAGACACAGGAGAGGAGGAGGAGCCCCCCACAGTGCAGGTATATAGAGGAGACACAGGAGGAGGAGGAGCCCCCCCACAGTGCAGGTATATAGAGGAGACACAGGAGGAGGAGGAGGAGGAGCCCCCCACAGTGCAGGTATATAGAGGAGACACAGGAGGAGGAGGAGCCCCCCACAGTGCAGGTATATAGAGGAGACACAGGAGGAGGAGGAGCCCCCCCACAGTGCAGGTATATAGAGGAGACACAGGAGGAGGAGGAGCCCCCCACAGTGCAGGTATATAGAGGAGACACAGGAGGAGGAGGAGCCCCCCACAGTGCAGGTATATAGAGGAGACACAGGAGGAGGAGGGAGCCCCCACAGTGCAGGTATATAGAGGAGACACAGGAGGAGGAGGAGCCCCCCACAGTGCAGGTATATAGAGGAGACACAGGAGGAGGAGGAGCCCCCCACAGTGCAGGTATATAGAGGAGACACAGGAGGAGGAGGAGCCCCCCACAGTGCAGGTATATAGAGGAGACACAGGAGGAGGAGGAGGGCCCCCCACAGTGCAGGTATATAGAGGAGACACAGGAGGAGGAGGAGCCCCCCACAGTGCAGGTATATAGAGGAGACACAGGAGGAGGAGGCCCCCACAGTGCAGGTATATAGAGGAGACACAGGAGGAGGAGGCCAGTCAGGTATAAGAGGAGACACAGGAGGAGGAGAGCCCCCCACAGTGCAGGTATATAGAGGAGACACAGGAGGAGGAGGAGCCCCCCACAGTGCAGGTATATAGAGGAGACACAGGAGGAGGAGGAGCCCCCCACAGTGCAGGTATATAGAGGAGACACAGGAGGAGGAGGAGCCCCCACACAGTGCAGGTATATAGAGGAGACACAGGAGGAGGAGGGCCCCCCCCCACAGTGCAGGTATATAGAGGAGACACAGGAGGAGGAGGAGCCCCCCCACAGTGCAGGTATATAGAGGAGACACAGGAGGAGGAGGAGCCCCCCACAGTGCAGGTATATAGAGGAGACACAGGAGGAGGAGGAGCCCCCGGCCCCCCACAGTGCAGGTATATAGAGGAGACACAGGAGGAGGAGGAGCCCCCCACAGTGCAGGTATATAGAGGAGACACAGGAGGAGGAGGAGGAGCCCCCACAGTGCAGGTATATAGAGGAGACACAGGAGGAGGAGGAGCCCCCCACAGTGCAGGTATATAGAGGAGACACAGGAGGAGGAGGAGCCCCCCACAGTGCAGGTATATAGAGGAGACACAGGAGGAGGAGGGCCCCCCCACAGTGCAGGTATATAGAGGAGACACAGGAGGAGGAGGAGCCCCCCACAGTGCAGGTATATAGAGGAGACACAGGAGGAGGAGGAGCCCCCCACAGTGCAGGTATATAGAGGAGACACAGGAGGAGGAGGAGCCCCCCACAGTGCAGGTATATAGAGGAGACACAGGAGGAGGAGGACCCCCCACAGTGCAGGTATATAGAGGAGACACAGGAGGAGGAGGAGCCCCCCACAGTGCAGGTATATAGAGGAGACACAGGAGGGGAGGGAGCCCCCACAGTGCAGGTATATAGAGGAGACACAGGAGGAGGGGAGCCCCCCACAGTGCAGGTATATAGAGGAGACACAGGAGGAGGAGGAGCCCCCACAGTGCAGGTATATAGAGGAGACACAGGAGGAGGAGGAGCCCCCACAGTGCAGGTATATAGAGGAGACACAGGAGGAGGAGGTACCCAGGGAGGAGCCCCCCACAGTGCAGGTATATAGAGGAGACACAGGAGGAGGAGGAGCCCCCACAGTGCAGGTATATAGAGGAGACACAGGAGGAGGAGGAGCCCCCACAGTGCAGGTATATAGAGGAGACACAGGAGGAGGAGGAGCCCCCCACAGTGCAGGTATATAGAGGAGACACAGGAGGAGGAGGAGCCCCCCACAGTGCAGGTATATAGAGGAGACACAGGAGGAGGAGCCCCCCACAGTGCAGGTATATAGAGGAGACACAGGAGGAGGAGGAGCCCCCCACAGTGCAGGTATATAGAGGAGACACAGGAGGAGGAGGAGGAGCCCCCACAGTGCAGGTATATAGAGGAGACACAGGAGGAGGAGGGCCCCCCACAGTGCAGGTATATAGAGGAGACACAGGAGGAGGAGGAGCCCCCCACAGTGCAGGTATATAGAGGAGACACAGGAGGGGAGGAGGAGGAGCCCCCCACAGTGCAGGTATATAGAGGAGACACAGGAGGAGGAGGAGCCCCCCACAGTGCAGGTATATAGAGGAGACACAGGAGGAGGAGGAGCCCCCCACAGTGCAGGTATATAGAGGAGACACAGGAGGAGGAGGAGCCCCCCACAGTGCAGGTATATAGAGGAGACACAGGAGGAGGAGGAGCCCCCCACAGTGCAGGTATATAGAGGAGACACAGGAGGAGGAGACCCCCACAGTGCAGGTATATAGAGGAGACACAGGAGGAGGAGGAGCCCCCACAGTGCAGGTATATAGAGGAGACACAGGAGGAGGAGGAGCCCCCACAGTGCAGGTATATAGAGGAGACACAGGAGGAGGAGGAGCCCCCACAGTGCAGGTATATAGAGGAGACACAGGAGGAGGAGGAGCCCCCCACAGTGCAGGTATATAGAGGAGACACAGGAGGAGGACCCCCACAGTGCAGGTATATAGAGGAGACACAGGGGGGAGCCCCCACAGTGCAGGTATATAGAGGAGACACAGGAGGAGGAGGAGCCCCCCACAGTGCAGGTATATAGAGGAGACACAGGAGGAGGAGGAGCCCCCACAGTGCAGGTATATAGAGGAGACACAGGAGGAGGAGGAGCCCCCACAGTGCAGGTATATAGAGGAGACACAGGAGGAGGAGCCCCCCCACAGTGCAGGTATATAGAGGAGACACAGGAGGAGGAGGAGCCCCCCACAGTGCAGGTATATAGAGGAGACACAGGAGGGGAGGGAGCCCCCAGTGCAGGTATATAGAGGAGACACAGGAGGAGGAGCCCCCCACAGTGCAGGTATATAGAGGAGACACAGGAGGAGGAGGAGCCCCCCACAGTGCAGGTATATAGAGGAGACACAGGAGGAGGAGGAGCCCCCCACAGTGCAGGTATATAGAGGAGACACAGGAGGAGGAGGAGCCCCCCACAGTGCAGGTATATAGAGGAGACACAGGAGGAGGAGGCCCCCCCACAGTGCAGGTATATAGAGGAGACACAGGAGGAGGAGGAGCCCCCCACAGTGCAGGTATATAGAGGAGACACAGGAGGAGGAGGAGCCCCCCACAGTGCAGGTATATAGAGGAGACACAGGAGGAGGAGGCCCCCCACAGTGCAGGTATATAGAGGAGACACAGGAGGAGGAGGAGCCCCCCACAGTGCAGGTATATAGAGGAGACACAGGAGGAGGAGGAGCCCCCCACAGTGCAGGTATATAGAGGAGACACAGGAGGAGGAGGGCCCCCCCGGCAGGAGGGAGACACAGGAGGAGGAGGAGCCCCCACAGTGCAGGTATATAGAGGAGACACAGGAGGAGGAGGAGCCCCCCACAGTGCAGGTATATAGAGGAGACACAGGAGGAGGAGGAGCCCCCACAGTGCAGGTATATAGAGGAGACACAGGAGGAGGAGCAGCCCCCCACAGTGCAGGTATATAGAGGAGACACAGGGAGGGGGGGCCCCCCGGCGGTGGGGCCGGAGGAGGAGGAGCCCCCCACAGTGCAGGTATATAGAGGAGACACAGGAGGAGGAGGGCCCCCCACAGTGCAGGTATATAGAGGAGACACAGGAGGAGGAGGAGCCCCCCACAGTGCAGGTATATAGAGGAGACACAGGAGGAGGAGCCCCCCGTGCGGTAAGAGGAGACACGGAGGAGGAGCCCCCCACAGTGCAGGTATATAGAGGAGACACAGGAGGAGGAGGAGCCCCCCACAGTGCAGGTATATAGAGGAGACACAGGAGGAGGAGGAGCCCCCCACAGTGCAGGTATATAGAGGAGACACAGGAGGAGGAGGAGCCCCCCACAGTGCAGGTATATAGAGGAGACACAGGAGGAGGAGGAGCCCCCCCACAGTGCAGGTATATAGAGGAGACACAGGAGGAGGAGGAGCCCCCCACAGTGCAGGTATATAGAGGAGACACAGGAGGAGGAGGAGCCCCCCACAGTGCAGGTATATAGAGGAGACACAGGAGGAGGAGGAGCCCCCCACAGTGCAGGTATATAGAGGAGACACAGGAGGAGGAGGAGCCCCCCACAGTGCAGGTATATAGAGGAGACACAGGAGGAGGAGGAGCCCCCCACAGTGCAGGTATATAGAGGAGACACAGGAGGAGGAGGAGCCCCCCACAGTGCAGGTATATAGAGGAGACACAGGAGGAGGAGGAGCCCCCACAGTGCAGGTATATAGAGGAGACACAGGAGGAGGGGGGGGTGGGTTGGGGGGGGGGGGGGAGAAAGGAGGAGGAGGAGCCCCCACAGTGCAGGTATATAGAGGAGACACAGGAGGAGGAGGAGCCCCCCACAGTGCAGGTATATAGAGGAGACACAGGAGGAGGAGGAGCCCCCACAGTGCAGGTATATAGAGGGGAAGGGGGGGGGAAGTGAGGTATATGGGAGAAAGGGGGGGGGGGGGGGGGGCCCCCAAGTGAGGTATATAGAGGAGACAAGGAGGAGGAGGGCCCCAAGTGCAGGTATATAGAGGAGACACAGGAGGAGGAGGAGCCCCCCACAGTGCAGGTATATAGAGGAGACACAGGAGGAGGAGGCCCCCACAGTGCAGGTATATAGAGGAGACACAGGAGGAGAGGAGCCCCCCACAGTGCAGGTATATAGAGGAGACACAGGAGGAGGAGGAGCCCCCCACAGTGCAGGTATATAGAGGAGACACAGGAGGAGGAGGAGCCCCCCACAGTGCAGGTATATAGAGGAGACACAGGAGGAGGAGGAGCCCCCCACAGTGCAGGTATATAGAGGAGACACAGGAGGAGGAGGAGCCCCCACAGTGCAGGTATATAGAGGAGACACAGGGGGGGGGCCGGAGGAGGAGGAGCCCCCCACAGTGCAGGTATATAGAGGAGACACAGGAGGAGGAGGAGCCCCCACAGTGCAGGTATATAGAGGAGACACAGGAGGAGGAGGAGCCCCCACAGTGCAGGTATATAGAGGAGACACAGGAGGGCCCCCCGTGCGGTGGGGCCGGAGGAGGAGCCCCCCACAGTGCAGGTATATAGAGGAGACACAGGAGGAGGAGCCCCCCACAGTGCAGGTATATAGAGGAGACACAGGAGGAGGAGCCTCCCCACAGTGCAGGTATAAAATCTTTTTTATATCCAGAGACCTCAAACTTCTGACAGCTGAGGATTTGTTACAATGTATTACTGTAGACAACACCCAGCAGTACAAATCTTTGTCGAGAGCATTTGTTACTTTGTATCAGTGCAGGTAAGAGTAGCTGCTTACACTGCTACACTGTAACGAGCTCAGCAGCTCTTCGTCTCCTGACCATTTATTACAGAGACTCGACAATTCTCTGGTGAAGAAGTTTATTTCTATAGAATTCTCTAAAATCTGGCACGTCACTTATTTACATTCAAGTCTTTCCACTGTGAGATTTGCGCCCCATGCGGCAGTCGTCCCCCCAATATCCCCCCCGCCCGCCGCTGCCCGTGTCAGTCGTTGCAACATAAAACACTTTCAATAAAGTATCAAAAATATAGAAATGATTTATGGAATTTACATGAACCCGATGATCGCTGACGGGGGCGGAGCCCCAGTGCCTGATGCAGAGGAGGCGCCCCCTGGAGTCCGCTGTGGGATTACAACCTCATGCAGTATTTCATCAGTTGGCAGCAGGGTGTATAATGTAGAGATGACCCCATTGTACACCCCCCCTCCCCAAAACACTTGCACGGGGTCTCCGCAGCCCCTTATTGCTCAGTCAGTCACTGTATAAGAGAAGCACCAGGACGTTATAACATGGGAAGACGCGCTAAACATTCAGTACCAGAAAACCGCTGCATGTCAGTGAACGAGAGGTGGGGGGGACGCTGCGGCCAGGAGCGCTGGAATCTGATCGGGACGGGATGTGCCCTGTTTTGGGGATTTGTTGTGTTAATTCTTCCTATAAGCTCATGCAGGAGGCAAAAGACTGGAAGAGTGTAAGGGAGTGTCTCCTGGAGGCATGCTGGGAACTGTAGTACCACAGGAGCCGCCACACTGACCAAATAAAAACCAGGAGCGTCCTGCGAGGAGACCCCCACATCACAGCGCAGCGTCCTGCGAGGAGACCCCCACATAACAGCGCAGCGTCCTGGGAGGAGACCCCCACATCACAGCGTCCTGGGAGGAGACCCCCACATCACAGCGCAGCGTCCCTGCGAGGAGACCCCATCACAGCGAGCGTCCTGGGAGGAGACCCCCTCATCACAGCGCAGCGTCCTGCGAGGAGACCCCCACATCACAGCGCAGCGTCCCTGCGAGGAGACCCCCACATCACAGCGCAGCGTCCTGCGAGGAGACCCCCACATCACAGCGCAGCGTCCCTGCGAGGAGACCCCCACATCACAGCGCAGCGTCCCTGCGAGGAGACCCCCACATCACAGCGCAGCGTGCTGCGAGGAGACCCCCACATCACAGCGCAGCGTCCCTGCGAGGAGACCCCCACATCACAGCGCAGCGTCCCTGCGAGGAGACCCCCACATCACAGCGTCCTGGGAGGAGACCCCCACATCACAGCGTCCTGGGAGGAGACCCCCACATCACAGCGTCCTGCGAGGAGACCCCCACATCACAGCGTCCTGCGAGGAGACCCCCACATCACAGCGTCCTGCGAGGAGACCCCCACATCACAGCGCAGCGTCCTGCGAGGAGACCCCCACATCACAGCGCAGCGTCCTGGGAGGAGACCCCCACATCACAGCGTCCTGGGAGGAGACCCCCACATCACAGCGTCCTGCGAGGAGACCCCCACATCACAGCGTCCTGGGAGGAGACCCCCACATCACAGCGTCCTGCGAGGAGACCCCCACATCACAGCGTCCTGCGAGGAGACCCCCACATCACAGCGTCCTGCGAGGAGACCCCCACATCACAGCGCAGCGTCCTGCGAGGAGACCCCCACATCACAGCGCAGCGTCCTGCGAGGAGACCCCCACATCACAGCGCAGCGTCCCTGCGAGGAGACCCCCACATCACAGCGTCCTGCGAGGAGACCCCCACATCACAGCGCAGCGTCCCTGCGAGGAGACCCCCACAGCGCAGCGCAGCGTCCTGCGAGGAGACCCCCACATCACAGCGTCCTGCGAGGAGACCCCCACATTATGTCCCATCTGCAGCTGTCATCTGACTGGAGGGCTGGTGCAATGAAGAGGCGGTGACGTCTATATCTGACTCCCTGGTGAAGATGACGGCATCACCACTGACATTAATGAGGCACTGCGCCTGCGAGAGAGTGGAAACGTAAAGACATAGGAGTGAAAATCCAGCAGAATAGTGAGCACAGCTCTGGAGGATAATACAGGGTAGGTGATGTCATGGATTATAGTTTTTGCCTCCACTCACCTGGTTTTTATTTGTGTTCTCCATAAAGACACATTGCTTCATAATATACGATACCACAGCATTGCCCCCTAAAGCAGCGACGTGGGCGCGGACCATGGCGAATACTTCACATATAAAGGCGTGGAGGAATCCGCTCACTCCTCCTTCCTGCGATAACACAATGAAAGTGAAGGCCATTTGGGTGGAGCAACGTGATTTACATGTGTGACTAATGCCAATATATCAGGATGTATAAGGGCTAGCAGCCTGAGCATTGTGACGTCACCTGCTATAGATCCGGAGATACGAGCAGATGAGATGAGGATTTTATGTGTGTGTATATTTGTATATATATATTATCTACAGATCAGTTTTACTTTTTTTTTTTTCAGAAATACACAGGGTTTAGGGGTGCACTTACTTTCCAAGGAGTGTACTGCATCTATCACTTAGTCCTGCTCATATCGCTGGGGGTTTGTTGCAATGTATTAGAGCATTAAGAGTTATACTGTAACAACCCATCAGCTGTGTGAGCAGGACTACGTGAAGTTGGTGTTTCAGCCTAAGAAATGCCTTGTATCCAGTATCTCTGCTTGCTGTCAGTGAGCGGAGATATTTCGGCGCTGACCATGTGACTCACCTCGCGCAGTGATGTCGTTTCCCGTATGAAGAACATGTTGATGATGCCGAGGTATTTGGTTATTTTGGCCCCTGGTATAAAGGAGAGCGGAGTCATCTTGACAACGGAGACGGTGGGAATACCAAGAGCAGCGCCCGGGCGGTTCCTGAGGTGACTCTCGCCCAATGGACTGGCCTTATCCAGAGAGGTAACTGCAAGAGAAGAGAGACTTGTAGGAAGGGGAGCGGCTGAGGGGCGGACAAATGAACGGAGGACAGTGGAAAGATGACAGGGGGTCTCATTGTCAGCTGGGTGACGGCAGACAGACACCATACTGGTGAAGCTCAGCCGCGTTAGGCAGAGGTGACAGGAGGGGATCGATGGCGGACAGTCATGCAGATCATGCCAGCGCAGGAGGAATGATGGCGGCCTCAACAGAAGTGACATTCCTGCAAAAGAATCACGGATGAAAGGAAGCAGAAAAAAAAAACAGAAGAAGATGGAGGAAGCGAGGAGCGCCAATTTCACAGTAATTCATCGTGAGTTGTAAGGAGGAGAAATCACTGGACACAGGAGAGAGTGTGAACGATGGGACGTAGATAATCTCCAACCAGCTAGTGACCCCGGGGCCCAGCAACACGTCAGGGCCCAGCAACACGTCAGGGCCCAGCAACACGTCAGGGCCCAGCAACACGTCAGGGCCCAGCAACACGTCAGGGCCCAGCAACACGTCAGGGCCCAGCAACACGTCAGGGCCCAGCAACACGTCAGGGCCCAGCAACACGTCAGGGCCCAGCAACACGTCAGGGCCCAGCAACATGTCAGGGCCCAGCAACACGTCACTGTACATTCACCCCGCTAAGCCAGGCCTTCAAGGGGTTGTCCCAATAAAGACACTGCTATCTCCTGTCCACAGAGGAGAGGATACTCGTCTGATCGCTGGGGGTCGTCGGGGGAGGGAAAGTCCTCCATGTGTGTGAATGGAGAGTGCACTAGTATGAGCGGTGCTCCATTCACTGCTACAGGACTGACGGGGCTATAATCTCCAGCAGTGAATGGAGCACCCGTCACACACACACAACTTTCCGTCCCCCGTCCTCCTGACTGTTGGGGACCTGGCGGCAGTCAGGCTTCCCCCAGTGATCTGACTCTAATCCCCTGTCCTGCGGGCAGAAGATAAGTGTCCTTCATGGGACAATCCCTTTAAAAGGTTCTACCCTAAGCTATAGGACTGGACACCCTGTACTGTAGTCCAGAGCTGCGCTCGCCATTCTGCAAACTGATGTGAAAGCTTATGGACAGACATCACTACTGCCTTTCCTATGCCCTGAAGAAACAGTCAGTAAGCTTGTGGTCAAGCATCCTAATCATCTGAGCTCTGCTGCATGGAAACAGTCAGTAAACCTATGGTCAGGCACCCCTATCATCTAAGCCCTGCTGCATGGAAACAGTCAGTAATCTTGTGGTCAGGCACCCCTATCATCTAAGCCCTGCTGCATGGAAACAGTCAGTAATCTTGTGGTCAGGCACCCCTATCATCTAAGCCCTGCTGCATGGAAACAGTCAGTAATCTTGTGGTCAGGCACCCCTATCATCTAAGCCCTGCTGCATGGAAACAGTCAGTAATCTTGTGGTCAGGCACCCCTATCATCTAAGCCCTGCTGCATGGAAACAGCCAGTAATCTTGTGGTCAGGCACCCCTATCATCTAAGCCCTGCTGCATGGAAACAGTCAGTAAACCATTGGTCAGGCACCCCTATCATCTAAGCCCTGCTGCATGGAAACAGTCAGTAAACCATTGGTCAGGCACCCCTATCATCTAAGCCCTGCTGCATGGAAACAGTCAGTAATCTTGTGGTCAGGCACCCCTATCATCTAAGCCCTGCTGCATGGAAACAGCCAGTAATCTTTTGGTCTGGCACCCCTATCATCTAAGCCCTGCTGCATGGAAACAGCCAGTAATCTTTTGGTCTGGCACCCCTATCATCTAAGCCCTGCTGCATGGAAACAGTCAGTAAACCTATGGTCAGGCACCCCTATCATCTAAGCCCTGCTGCATGGAAACAGTCAGTAAACCTATGGTCAGGCACCCCTATCATCTAAGCCCTGCTGCATGGAAACAGCCAGTAATCTTGTGGTCAGGCACCCCTATCATCTAAGCCCTGCTGCATGGAAACAGTCAGTAAACCTATGGTCAGGCACCCCTATCATCTAAGCCCTGCTGCATGGAAACAGTCAGTTAACCTATGGTCAGGCACCCCTATCATCTAAGCCCTGCTGCATGGAAACAGTCAGTAAACCTATGGTCAGGCACCCCTATCATCTAAGCCCTGCTGCATGGAAACAGCCAGTAATCTTGTGGTCCGGCACCCCTATCATCTAAGCCCTGCTGCATGGAAACAGTCAGTAAATTTCTAGGCAGACACCCCTATCATCTAAGCCCTGCTGCATGGAAACAGTCAGTAATCTTGTGGTCAGGCACCCCTATCATCTAAGCCCTGCTGCATGGAAACAGTCAGTAAACCTATGGTCAGGCACCCCTATCATCTAAGCCCTGCTGCATGGAAACAGTCAGTAAATTTCTAGGCAGACACCCCTATCATCTAAGCCCTGCTGCGTGGAAACAGTCAGTAAATTTCTAGGCAGACACCCCTATCATCTAAGCCCTGCTGCATGGAAACAGTCAGTAAATTTCTAGGCAGACACCCCTATCATCTAAGCCCTGCTGCATGGAAACAGTCAGTAATCTTGTGGTCAGGCACCCCTATCATCTAAGCCCTGCTGCATGGAAACAGTCAGTAATCTTGTGGTCAGGCACCCCTATCATCTAAGCCCTGCTGCATGGAAACAGCCAGTAATCTTTTGGTCTGGCACCCCTATCATCTAAGCCCTGCTGCATGGAAACAGTCAGTAAACCTATGGTCAGGCACCCCTATCATCTAAGCCCTGCTGCATGGAAACAGTCAGTAAACCTATGGTCAGGCACCCCTATCATCTAAGCCCTGCTGCATGGAAACAGCCAGTAATCTTGTGGTCAGGCACCCCTATCATCTAAGCCCTGCTGCATGGAAACAGTCAGTAAACCTATGGTCAGGCACCCCTATCATCTAAGCCCTGCTGCATGGAAACAGTCAGTTAACCTATGGTCAGGCACCCCTATCATCTAAGCCCTGCTGCATGGAAACAGTCAGTAAACCTATGGTCAGGCACCCCTATCATCTAAGCCCTGCTGCATGGAAACAGCCAGTAATCTTGTGGTCAGGCACCCCTATCATCTAAGCCCTGCTGCATGGAAACAGTCAGTAAACCTATGGTCAGGCACCCCTATCATCTAAGCCCTGCTGCATGGAAACAGTCAGTTAACCTATGGTCAGGCACCCCTATCATCTAAGCCCTGCTGCATGGAAACAGTCAGTAATCTTGTGGTCAGGCACCCCTATCATCTAAGCCCTGCTGCATGGAAACAGTCAGTAATCTTGTGGTCAGGCACCCCTATCATCTAAGCCCTGCTGCATGGAAACAGCCAGTAATCTTGTGGTCAGGCACCCCTATCATCTAAGCCCTGCTGCATGGAAACAGTCAGTAAACCTATGGTCAGGCACCCCTATCATCTAAGCCCTGCTGCATGGAAACAGTCAGTAAACCTATGGTCAGGCACCCCTATCATCTAAGCCCTGCTGCATGGAAACAGTCAGTAAATTTCTAGGCAGACACCCCTATCATCTAAGCCCTGCTGCATGGAAACAGTCAGTAAACCTATGGTCAGGCACCCCTATCATCTAAGCCCTGCTGCATGGAAACAGTCAGTAAACCATTGGTCAGGCACCCCTATCATCTAAGCCCTGCTGCATGGAAACAGTCAGTAAACCATTGGTCAGGCACCCCTATCATCTAAGCCCTGCTGCATGGAAACAGTCAGTAATCTTGTGGTCAGGCACCCCTATCATCTAAGCCCTGCTGCATGGAAACAGTCAGTAATCTTGTGGTCAGGCACCCCTATCATCTAAGCCCTGCTGCATGGAAACAGCCAGTAATCTTGTGGTCAGGCACCCCTATCATCTAAGCCCTGCTGCATGGAAACAGTCAGTTAACCTATGGTCAGGCACCCCTATCATCTAAGCCCTGCTGCATGGAAACAGTCAGTAAACCTATGGTCAGGCACCCCTATCATCTAAGCCCTGCTGCATGGAAACAGTCAGTAAATTTCTAGGCAGACACCCCTATCATCTAAGCCCTGCTGCATGGAAACAGTCAGTAAACCTATGGTCAGGCACCCCTATCATCTAAGCCCTGCTGCATGGAAACAGTCAGTAAACCATTGGTCAGGCACCCCTATCATCTAAGCCCTGCTGCATGGAAACAGTCAGTAAACCATTGGTCAGGCACCCCTATCATCTAAGCCCTGCTGCATGGAAACAGTCAGTTAACCTATGGTCAGGCACCCCTATCATCTAAGCCCTGCTGCATGGAAACAGTCAGTAAACCTATGGTCAGGCACCCCTATCATCTAAGCCCTGCTGCATGGAAACAGTCAGTAAATTTCTAGGCAGACACCCCTATCATCTAAGCCCTGCTGCGTGGAAACAGTCAGTAAATTTCTAGGCAGACACCCCTATCATCTAAGCCCTGCTGCATGGAAACAGTCAGTAAATTTCTAGGCAGACACCCCTATCATCTAAGCCCTGCTGCATGGAAACAGTCAGTAATCTTGTGGTCAGGCACCCCTATCATCTAAGCCCTGCTGCATGGAAACAGTCAGTAATCTTGTGGTCAGGCACCCCTATCATCTAAGCCCTGCTGCATGGAAACAGTCAGTAAACCATTGGTCAGGCACCCCTATCATCTAAGCCCTGCTGCATGGAAACAGTCAGTAAATTTCTAGGCAGACACCCCTATCATCTAAGCCCTGCTGCATGGAAACAGTCAGTAAATTTCTAGGCAGACACCCCTATCTTGTGGTAACGTAGGGCACCAGATGACTACAGACCCCGGGGTTAGCAGGTCCCCGGATGCAATGCACCAGCGCACACTCTGTGCAGACACGGAACAAGCAGGGAAAGATTTCAGCTCTGAAGCTGCAGAATTTAATCATGGCGATCGGAGGTGGACAGACATGTAATATAAGGCTGTGTAGAGGCAGCCTCTCCCGCAGAGCGTGCACTCTACAAGCAGGGGGCAGCAGTGAGATGTGGAGTCCTAAGGAGTAGATGGTGGACTGCTGACTGCAGCTCTGGCTGTGACCAGAGTATAGTAAGTACGGCCCTACTATGTCTAGTCGGGGTGACTGTCAGCGGCCGCCGCTCTCTACATACAATCGGGTTCACACTCGGTAGCCCCGCCCCCACCGTGGATCACATGTCCGCCTGGAAGAATCAGCACAATGAAGAAACACACAGCAGCGTCCTACTTGTTTTTACTGATCCGCGTCTTATGGTCTGAGCCCTCATTTTAATGTGCTCTATCCAGCTGCTGCATCGGTCCGCAAAGGAATCAACGGCTGGAGACCGGCGGACAGGACAAAAAGACAAAGAAAAAAGATGGATGACGTCTCCGGCATCACAACCTCCCCCGAAGAAGAGACACCACCGCCACACTTACCTCTCAGGGGGGCGCCAGCCGCGGATCCCACCCTCTCCTGGAGATCTGCAGGAAGTCATGTCATTATACAGAGCGCTGACAACCAGCCTGTGCATCATGCCTGACAGGTTGTCACAGCCCCGCCCCCTCCCCTGTACAATGGGTCAGACACTTACCCTTGGCTGGAGACAGGGGTTGTAGTCCGGGAGATTCAGAGGATAACTCCAGGGGGAACTGCAGCAGCTCGTCGGCATCGGCGGACACTAGGACATCAGAGAGATACTTTACACTGCAGCTCCTCCGCCTAGTCCTGTCCACACAGCAGCTGGGCCCGTTACAGTGTCTGTCCAGGACAGGTGCAAGGACACTGACACACTGTAACAAGACTGCAGCTGAACAAAGGACGAGGACCTGCTCCTATCACCCCCGCCACCAGCATGTGGTCACATGACCCCTCACCTCGCGGCTGAGGCCGTTCCGCCTTGTTTTTACTGCTCTGTAAAGCGTCTTGCTTGTCAAAGGTAATGGCAACTGCGGTGACCGCGATCTGGAACGAAACAGAAATAACACCAAAGTCACTGCTGCCCTGAGGTGTAACTGAGGACAGGACCAACACACTTGGGGAAGAAGATTATAATCACCTGTATGGACTCATCCTCCGGAACAGCAACGGTGAAATTGACATGGCAGAGACAGCACGGGACCATGGAGCGCAGCTTAAAGTACAGGCTCTGCGGAGAAACGGGAGACAGTGTAAAGCATGGAGGCTACAGACTGCCGAGGGTTAATAGATCTACCCAGCACTGCCAGAGGCCGAGGTCACCCCAAACTCATTAACAACCCCCTGTATAGTAGAGGAGAGCACACAGGCCCTTGGGGGCCCCGCACCTTCAGCAGGTTCTCGCACAAGTCATTGAAGCTCTTGTTCAGGGTCTGGTTGGTCAGGTTTATGCTGGAAAGTCGTACGACACGGACGGTGGTGAACATCTAAAGAGGAAACGGAGAGTCAGCGCCGAGGAGAGCCGGGGATACAGGAGGAGACACTGTAACGAACACCACCCACCTGTATGTCCGAGGTCCAGTTATTTATGCCAGGCATGATCTCTGTGTTACAGCTGTAGAAGCCTGCACAACATGGAGCAGCACAACAGTCACATGATAACTAACAAACTGTATTATACTCCAGAGCTGCGCTCACTATTCTGCTGGTGCAGTCACTGTGTACATACATTACATTACTTATCCTGTATTATACTCCAGAGCTGCGCTCACTATTCTGCTGGTGCAGTCACTGTGTACATACATTACATTACTTATCCTGTATTATACTCCAGAGCTGCGCTCACTATTCTGCTGGTACAGTCACTGTGTACATACATTACATTACTTATCCTGTATTATACTCCAGAGCTGCGCTCACTATTCTGCTGGTGCAGTCACTGTGTACATACATTACATTACTTATCCTGTACTGATCCTGAGTTACATCCTGTATTATACTCCAGAGCTGCGCTCACTATTCTGCTGGTGCAGTCACTGTGTACATACATTACATTACTTATCCTGTATTATACTCCAGAGCTGCACTCACTATTCTGCTGGTGCAGTCACTGTGTACATACATTACATTACTTATCCTGTATTATACTCCAGAGCTGCACTCACTATTCTGCTGGTGCAGTCACTGTGTACATACATTACATTACTTATCCTGTATTATACTCCAGAGCTGCACTCACTATTCTGCTGGTGCAGTCACTGTGTACATACATTACATTACTTATCCTGTATTATACTCCAGAGCTGCACTCACTATTCTGCTGGTGCAGTCACTGTGTACATACATTACATTACTTATCCTGTATTATACTCCAGAGCTGCGCTCACTATTCTGCTGGTGCAGTCACTGTGTACATACATTACATTACTTATCCTGTATTATACTCCAGAGCTGCACTCACTATTCTGCTGGTGCAGTCACTGTGTACATACATTACATTACTTATCCTGTATTATACTCCAGAGCTGCACTCACTATTCTGCTGGTGCAGTCACTGTGTACATACATTACATTACTTATCCTGTATTATACTCCAGAGCTGCACTCACTATTCTGCTGGTGCAGTCACTGTGTACATACATTACATTACTTATCCTGTATTATACTCCAGAGCTGCACTCACTATTCTGCTGGTGCAGTCACTGTGTACATACATTACATTACTTATCCTGTACTGATCCTGAGTTACATCCTGTATTATACTCCAGAGCTGCACTCACTATTCTGCTGGTACAGTCTGTGTACATACATTACATTACTTATCCTGTACTGATCCTGAGTTACATCCTGTATTATACTCCAGAGCTGCGCTCACTATTCTGCTGGTGCAGTCACTGTGTACATACATTACATTACTTATCCTGTATTATACTCCAGAGCTGCGCTCACTATTCTGCTGGTGCAGTCACTGTGTACATACATTACATTACTTATCCTGTATTATACTCCAGAGCTGCGCTCACTATTCTGCTGGTGCAGTCACTGTGTACATACATTACATTACTTATCCTGTACTGATCCTGAGTTACATCCTGTATTATACTCCAGAGCTGCGCTCACTATTCTGCTGGTACAGTCACTGTGTACATACATTACATTACTTATCCTGTATTATACTCCAGAGCTGCACTCACTATTCTGCTGGTGTAGTCACTGTGTACATACATTACATTACTTATCCTGTACTGATCCTGAGTTACATCCTGTATTATACCCCAGAGCTGCGCTCACTATTCTGCTGGTGCAGTCACTGTGTACATACATTACATTACTTATCCTGTATTATACTCCAGAGCTGCGCTCACTATTCTGCTGGTACAGTCACTGTGTACATACATTACATTACTTATCCTGTATTATACTCCAGAGCTGCGCTCACTATTCTGCTGGTGCAGTCACTGTGTACATACATTACATTACTTATCCTGTATTATACTCCAGAGCTGCGCTCACTATTCTGCTGGTACAGTCACTGTGTACATACATTACATTACTTATCCTGTATTATACTCCAGAGCTGCACTCACTATTCTGCTGGTGCAGTCACTGTGTACATACATTACATTACTTATCCTGTACTGATCCTGAGTTACATCCTGTATTATACTCCAGAGCTGCGCTCACTATTCTACTGGTGCAGTCACTGTGTACATACATTACATTACTTATCCTGTATTATACTCCAGAGCTGCGCTCACTATTCTGCTGGTGCAGTCACTGTGTACATACATTACTTATCCTGTACTGATCCTGAGTTACATCCTGTATTATACTCCAGAGCTGCGCTCACTATTCTGCTGGTGCAGTCACTGTGTACAAACATTACATTACTTATCCTGTATTATACTCCAGAGCTGCGCTCACTATTCTGCTGGTACAGTCACTGTGTACATACATTACATTACTTATCCTGTATTATACCCCAGAGCTGCGCTCACTATTCTGCTGGTGCAGTCACTGTGTACATACATTACATTACTTATCCTGTACTGATCCTGAGTTACATCCTGTATTATACTCCAGAGCTGCGCTCACTATTCTGCTGGTGCAGTCACTGTGTACATACATTACATTACTTATCCTGTATTATACTCCAGAGCTGCACTCACTATTCTGCTGGTACAGTCACTGTGTACATACATTACATTACTTATCCTGTATTATACTCCAGAGCTGCGCTCACTATTCTGCTGGTGCAGTCACTGTGTACATACATTACATTACTTATCCCGTATTATACTCCAGAGCTGTGCTCACTATTCTGCTGGTGCAGTCACTGTGTACATACATTACATTACTTATCCTGTACTGATCCTGAGTTACATCCTGTATTATACTCCAGAGCTGCGCTCACTATTCTGCTGGTGCAGTCACTGTGTACATACATTACATTACTTATCCTGTATTATACTCCAGAGCTGCGCTCACTATTCTGCTGGTACAGTCACTGTGTACATACATTACATTACTTATCCTGTATTATACTCCAGAGCTGCAATCACTATTCTGCTGGTACAGTCACTGTGTACATACATTACATTACTTATCCTGTATTATACTCCAGAGCTGCGCTCACTATTCTGCTGGTGCAGTCACTGTGTACATACATTACATTACTTATCCTGTATTATACTCCAGAGCTGCGCTCACTATTCTGCTGGTGCAGTCACTGTGTACATACATTACATTACTTATCCTGTACTGATCCTGAGTTACATCCTGTATTATACTCCAGAGCTGCGCTCACTATTCTGCTGGTGCAGTCACTGTGTACATACATTATATTACTTATCCTGTATTATACTCCAGAGCTGCGCTCACTATTCTGCTGGTACAGTCACTGTGTACATACATTACATTACTTATCCTGTATTATACTCCAGAGCTGCGCTCACTATTCTGCTGGTGCAGTCACTGTGTACATACATTACATTACTTATCCTGTACTGATCCTGAGTTACATCCTGTATTATACTCCAGAGCTGCACTCACTATTCTGCTGGTGCAGTCACTGTGTACATACATTACATTACTTATCCTGTATTATACTCCAGAGCTGCGCTCACTATTCTGCTGGTACAGTCACTGTGTACATACATTACATTACTTATCCTGTATTATACTCCAGAGCTGCGCTCACTATTCTGCTGGTGCAGTCACTGTGTACATACATTACATTACTTATCCTGTACTGATCCTGAGTTACATCCTGTACTATACTCCAGAGCTGCGCTCACTATTCTGCTGGTGCAGTCACTGTGTACATACATTACATTACTTATCCTGTATTATACTCCAGAGCTGCGCTCACTATTCTGCTGGTACAGTCACTGTGTACATACATTACATTACTTATCCTGTACTGATCCTGAGTTACATCCTGTATTATACTCCAGAGCTGTGCTCACTATTCTGCTGGTGCAGTCACTGTGTACATACATTACATTACTTATCCTGTATTATACTCCAGAGCTGCGCTCACTATTCTGCTGGTGCAGTCACTGTGTACATACATTACATTACTTATCCTGTATTATACTCCAGAGCTGCGCTCACTATTCTGCTGGTGCAGTCACTGTGTACATACATTACATTACTTATCCTGTACTGATCCTGAGTTACATCCTGTATTATACTCCAGAGCTGCGCTCACTATTCTGCTGGTACAGTCACTGTGTACATACATTACATTACTTATCCTGTATTATACTCCAGAGCTGCACTCACTATTCTGCTGGTGTAGTCACTGTGTACATACATTACATTACTTATCCTGTACTGATCCTGAGTTACATCCTGTATTATACCCCAGAGCTGCGCTCACTATTCTGCTGGTGCAGTCACTGTGTACATACATTACATTACTTATCCTGTATTATACTCCAGAGCTGCGCTCACTATTCTGCTGGTACAGTCACTGTGTACATACATTACATTACTTATCCTGTATTATACTCCAGAGCTGCGCTCACTATTCTGCTGGTGCAGTCACTGTGTACATACATTACATTACTTATCCTGTATTATACTCCAGAGCTGCGCTCACTATTCTGCTGGTACAGTCACTGTGTACATACATTACATTACTTATCCTGTACTGATCCTGAGTTACATCCTGTATTATACTCCAGAGCTGCGCTCACTATTCTGCTGGTACAGTCACTGTGTACATACATTACATTACTTATCCTGTATTATACTCCAGAGCTGCAATCACTATTCTGCTGGTGCAGTCACTGTGTACATACATTACATTACTTATCCTGTACTGATCCTGAGTTACATCCTGTATTATACTCCAGAGCTGCGCTCACTATTCTGCTGGTGCAGTCACTGTGTACATACATTACATTACTTATCCTGTATTATACTCCAGAGCTGCGCTCACTATTCTGCTGGTACAGTCACTGTGTACATACATTACATTACTTATCCTGTATTATACTCCAGAGCTGCGCTCACTATTCTGCTGGTGCAGTCACTGTGTACATACATTACATTACTTATCCTGTATTATACTCCAGAGCTGCGCTCACTATTCTGCTGGTACAGTCACTGTGTACATACATTACATTACTTATCCTGTATTATACTCCAGAGCTGCGCTCACTATTCTGCTGGTGCATTCACTGTGTACATACATTACATTACTCATCCTGTATTATACTCCAGAGCTGCGCTCACTATTCTGCTGGTGCAGTCACTGTGTACATACATTACATTACTTATCCTGTACTGATCCTGAGTTACATCCTGTATTATACTCCAGAGCTGCGCTCACTATTCTGCTGGTGCAGTCACTGTGTACATACATTACATTACTTATCCTGTATTATACTCCAGAGCTGCGCTCACTATTCTGCTGGTACAGTCACTGTGTACATACATTACATTACTTATCCTGTATTATACTCCAGAGCTGCGCTCACTATTCTGCTGGTGCAGTCACTGTGTACATACATTACATTACTTATCCTGTATTATACTCCAGAGCTGCGCTCACTATTCTGCTGGTACAGTCACTGTGTACATACATTACATTACTTATCCTGTACTGATCCTGAGTTACATCCTGTATTATACTCCAGAGCTGCACTCACTATTCTGCTGGTGCAGTCACTGTGTACATACATTACATTACTTATCCTGTATTATACTCCAGAGCTGCGCTCACTATTCTGCTGGTACAGTCACTGTGTACATACATTACATTACTTATCCTGTATTATACTCCAGAGCTGCGCTCACTATTCTGCTGGTGCAGTCACTGTGTACATACATTACATTACTCATCCTGTATTATACTCCAGAGCTGCGCTCACTATTCTGCTGGTGCAGTCACTGTGTACATACATTACATTACTCATCCTGTATTATACTCCAGAGCTGCGCTCACTATTCTGCTGGTACAGTCACTGTGTACATACATTACATTACTTATCCTGTATTATACTCCAGAGCTGCGCTCACTATTCTGCTGGTGCAGTCACTGTGTACATACATTACATTACTTATCCTGTACTGATCCTGAGTTACATCCTGTATTATACTGCAGAGCTGCACTCACTATTCTGCTGGTGCAGTCACTGTGTACATACATTACATTACTTATCCTGTACTGATCCTGAGTTATATCCTGTATTATACTCCAGAGCTGCGCTCACTATTCTGCTGGTGCAGTCACTGTGTACATACATTACATTACTTATCCTGTACTGATCCTGAGTTACATCCTGTATTATACTCCAGAGCTGCGCTCACTATTCTGCTGGTGCAGTCACTGTGTACATACATTACATTACTTATCCTGTATTATACTCCAGAGCTGCGCTCACTATTCTGCTGGTACAGTCACTGTGTACATACATTACATTACTTATCCTGTACTGATCCTGAGTTACATCCTGTATTATACTCCAGAGCTGCACTCACTATTCTGCTGGTGCAGTCACTGTGTACATACATTACATTACTTATCCTGTATTATACTCCAGAGCTGCGCTCACTATTCTGCTGGTACAGTCACTGTGTACATACATTACATTACTTATCCTGTATTATACTCCAGAGCTGCGCTCACTATTCTGCTGGTGCAGTCACTGTGTACATACATTACATTACTTATCCTGTACTGATCCTGAGTTACATCCTGTACTATACTCCAGAGCTGCGCTCACTATTCTGCTGGTGCAGTCACTGTGTACATACATTACATTACTTATCCTGTACTGATCCTGAGTTACATCCTGTATTATACTCCAGAGCTGCGCTCACTATTCTGCTGGTGCAGTCACTGTGTACATACATTACATTACTTATCCTGTATTATACTCCAGAGCTGCGCTCACTATTCTGCTGGTGCAGTCACTGTGTACATACATTACATTACTTATCCTGTATTATACTCCAGAGCTGCACTCACTATTCTGCTGCTGTAGTTACTGACAGTATTTGCACTCTGCACAGATTCTCACCTGTAGGGGGCGCTGCGTCTGTCAGCAGTGAGTGGACGTCTTCTACAGCATCAGTGTCATCGATCTGCAGGTATAGAGCAGACAGGTTGGGGGCGCTATAATCACTGAAATAATTGAATCTTAATATATAATGTTGCGCTGTGTGGACAGGGCGCAGTGATAAGTCTCAGTAAAGACGTCTTGTGTTGTAGTTCACCGCGGTCTCGGAGCTTCTTACCTCCAGGACAAAGGCGTCCTTTTTACCATGAGACAGATCCAGTTCCACAACCTCATCGGAGCTTTCAGACTGGGAGCGGAGGAGGCGGGTTCTCTGGCGCGGTTCCGGGATTGGGGAACCGATCGTCTCCTCCAGGATTTCCTACAGGACACAGAGACATAATGTAATGATAATAACCACCATATGACATATAATATAACCGCCATACGCAGTCCCTGATATATAATATAACCGCCATACACAGTCCCTGATATATAATATAACCGCCATACACAGTCCCTGATATATAATATAACCGCCATACACAGTCCCTGATATATAATATAACCGCCATACACAGTCCCTGATATATAATATAACCGCCATACGCAGTGCCTGATAAAATATAACCGCCATACAGTCCCTGATATATAATATAACCGCCATACGCAGTCCCTGATATATAATATAACCGCCATACAGTCCCTGATATATAATATAACCGCCATACGCAGTCCCTGATATATAATATAACCGCCATACAGTCCCTGATATATAATATAACCGCCATACGCAGTCCCTGATATATAATATAACCGCCATACGCAGTGCCTGATATATAATATAACCGCCATACAGTCCCTGATATATAATATAACCGCCATACGCAGTCCCTGATATATAATATAACCGCCATACACAGTCCCTGATATATAATATAACCGCCATACGCAGTCCCTGATATATAATATAACCGCCATACAGTCCCTGATATATAATATAACCGCCATACGCAGTCCCTGATATATAATATAACCGCCATACAGTCCCTGATATATAATATAACCGCCATACAGTCCCTGATATATAATATAACCGCCATACGCAGTGCCTGATATATAATATAACCGCCATACAGTCCCTGATATATAATATAACCGCCATACGCAGTCCCTGATATATAATATAACCGCCATACAGTCCCTGATATATAATATAACCGCCATACGCAGTGCCTGATATATAATATAACCGCCATACGCAGTGCCTGATATATAATATAACCGCCATACGCAGTCCCTGATATATAATATAACCGCCATACAGTCCCTGATATATAATATAACCGCCATACGCAGTCCCTGATATATAATATAACCGCCATACAGTCCCTGATATATAATATAACCGCCATACGCAGTGCCTGATATATAATATAACCGCCATACAGTCCCTGATATATAATATAACCGCCATACGCAGTCCCTGATATATAATATAACCGCCATACAGTCCCTGATATATAATATAACCGCCATACGCAGTCCCTGATATATAATATAACCGCCATACACAGTCCGATATATAATATAACCGCTATACGCAGTGCCTGATAAAATATAACCGCCATACGCAGTCCCTGATATATAATATAACCGCCATACACAGTCCCTGATATATAATATAACCGCCATACGCAGTGCCTGATATATAATATAACCGCCATACACAGTCCCTGATATATATAACCGCCATACACAGTCCCTGATATATATAATATAACCGCCATACGCAGTCCCTGATATATAATATAACCGCCATACACAGTCCCTGATATATAATATAACCGCCATACACAGTCCCTGATCTATAATATAACCGCCATACACAGTCCCTGATATATAATATAACCGCCATACACAGTCCCTGATATATAATATAACCGCCATACGCAGTGCCTGATAAAATATAACCGCCATACGCAGTCCCTGATATATAATATAACCGCCATACAGTCCCTGATATATAATATAACCGCCATACGCAGTGCCTGATATATAATATAACCGCCATACAGTCCCCGATATATAATATAACCGCCATACAGTCCCTGATATATAATATAACCGCCATACGCAGTCCCTGATATGTAATATAACCGCCATACACAGTCTCTCACCGGGGGGGTTGATTTCGTACAGCTCCTTGTTCTTGGCGATGGTTTCGTTGATCTTCTTCTGCATGTGTGAGATGTGCTGCTCGTAGGAGCCATCACTTGGCGTCTTGCCGGAGATCTGGATGCCCCCGGGGGTAGGTAATGAGGCCAGGTACACCCCTGTAGCAGACTGAGAGAGACCCCAATTAGTCAGGATGAGGGGTGTGGCGTACCCTCCCCACCAGTGGGAGCAGCAGCAGCTTACCGCCAGCCCCAGTAGCATATTCTCGCCCACGGTGATCTGGATGCGCAGTCCGAACAGGGCGTTCATGCCCTTGAGCTTCAGCTTGTTCATCAGCTGGGTGTGCAGCTCGTACTCCATGAAGGGCAGCAGGTTACTGATGGTGGTGGCATTGGCCTCCGCCTGCGCCTTCTTCTTCAGGCGGCACAACCTGGGAGGGGCAACAGTCAGACCAGCTGTGATTGGTGGGAGACCAGGAGGCGGAACTTAGGTGGGCCAACATCACCTACCTCGCCTGGATCAGACAGCCCTTCCCCACGATGGGAGTCTCGGCCGGAAGATCGATGGTGGTGAAGAGGACGTCCGGAACCTTCTGCTTCCGGCAGCTGTAACAGAAGGTCAAGTGTGCGGGAAAAGGCATGTTCAGCTCATCGTACGGGATGTGGCAGAAACCGCACGCCAGGGGCGGAGACTCCTCTGTCCTGTGCATTATGGGAAGAGAGTGAAGTTACACTTATACTCCAGTCACATCCACAGCTGCAGACACATCAGATCTTATACTCCAGTCACACTGCACCCTAACCCTAACCCATTCACTGCCCAAGACCACCAGGAATACTAAAACTAACCCCTTCACTGCCCAAGACCACCAGGAATCCTAAAACTAACCCCTTCACTGCCCAAGACCACCAGGAATCCTAAAACTAACCCATTCACTGCTCAAGTTCACCAGGAATCCCAAAACTAACCCATTCACTGCCCAAGACCACCAGGAATCCTAAAACTAACCCATTCACTGCCCAAGACCACCAGGAATCCTAAAACTAACCCATCCACTGCCCAAGACCACCAGGAATCCTAAAACTAACCCCTTCACTGCACAGGACCACCAGGAATCCTAAAACTAACCCATTTACTGCCCAAGACTACCAGGAATCCTAAAACTAACCCATTCACTGCCCAAGACCACCAGGAATCCTAAAACTAACCCATTCACTGCCCAAGTTCACCAGGAATCCTAAAACTAACCCATTTACTGCCCAAGACCACCAGGAATCCTAAAACTAACCCATTCACTGCCCAAGACCACCAGGAATTATAAAACTAACCCATTCACTGCCCAAGTTCACCAGGAATCCCAAAACTAACCCATTCACTGCCCAAGACCACCAGGAATCCTAAAACTAACCCCTTCACTGCACAGGACCACCAGGAATCCTAAAACTAACCCATTTACTGCCCAAGACTACCAGGAATCCTAAAACTAACCCATTCACTGCCCAAGACCACCAGGAATCCTAAAACTAACCCATTCACTGCCCAAGTTCACCAGGAATCCTAAAACTAACCCATTTACTGCCCAAGACCACCAGGAATCCTAAAACTAACCCATTCACTGCCCAAGACCACCAGGAATTATAAAACTAACCCATTCACTGCCCAAGTTCACCAGGAATCCCAAAACTAACCCATTCACTGCCCAAGACCACCAGGAATCCTAAAACTAACCCATTCACTGCCCAAGACCACCAGGAATCCTAAAACTAACCCATCCACTGCCCAAGACCACCAGGAATCCTAAAACTAACCCATTCACTGCCCAAGACCACCAGGAATCCTAAAACTAACCCCTTCACTGCACAGGACCACCAGGAATCCTAAAACTAACCTATTTACTGCCCAAGACCACCAGGAATCCTAAAACTAACCCATTCACTGCCCAAGTTCACCAGGAATCCTAAAACTAACCCATTTACTGCCCAAGACCACCAGGAATCCTAAAACTAACCCATTTACTGCACAGGACCACCAGGAATCCTAAAACTAACCCATTCACTGCCCAAGACCACCAGGAATCCTAAAACTAACCCCTTCACTGCACAGGACCACCAGGAATCCTAAAACTAACCCATTTACTGCCCAAGACCACCAGGAATCCTAAAACTAACCCCTCCACTGCCCAAGTTCACCAGGAATCCTAAAACTAACCCATTCACTGCCCAAGTTCACCAGGAATCCTAAAACTAACCCCTCCACTGCCCAAGACCACCAGGAATCCTAAAACTAACCCATTTACTGCCCAAGACCACCAGGAATCCTAAAACTAACCCATTTACTGCCCAAGACCACCAGGAATCCTAAAACTAACCCATTCACTGCCCAAGTTCACCAGGAATCCTAAAACTAAGCCCTCCACTGCCCAAGACCACCAGGAATCCTAAAACTAACCCATTCACTGCCCAAGTTCACCAGGAATCCTAAAACTAAGCCCTCCACTGCCCAAGACCACCAGGAATCCTAAAATTTACTCATTTTTGTTCCACGGCAATTTCAGCATCAATATCTGTGACTTTTTAGTGCATTTGTATCTCCCCACTGCTGTACCAAAAAGTGTGTGTGTTGGTGGTGGGGACATAATGTAACTGCAGAACTGTGACTGCAGCTCTGGGGGTGACTGGAGTACAAGACATGATCGATTCAAGATAAAACCAATGGCCTGACCTTGAGACAGATGGGACTGGACAGAGGTTATGGCCGCAGCTGGACAGGGTTTGGGTTATATAAGGGGGCGGTGTAGGGACAAGGGGAGGAGCTTCACATTAGGTCCTGGGGCCCTTATACAGCAGACCTCCCCCTAGAGGCGGCGGCCATACTGACACCAGAGATCACATCACATGCCCTATGTGTTAGTTCCTTTCATGCTATTTAGTTTGTGATATTTAAAGGGGCAGTCCCATAATAACAACAGCATCCACAGATTCCTCACACATGATTGGTCACCAGTGGAGATCACAATCCCGGGAATCGGGAACTAATTTACAGCTGACTCCTCCCATCTGATGCGACAGAGGCCGGCCCCGCAGGTGAAGTGATGGCTGTGACACTGCCCCTTTAAATGTGCCCTGCGGTGTGGCTGTGGAGGGGGTTACCTTTGGTGATGTTAGTTTTTGGGGTGCTGATCCTGCAGTGGCCCCTAGAGCGCCATGACCTACCCTAGGCGAGGGCCACTATCCTTGCTCTGAAGGATACAATCAACCTCTCCCTTGTCTGACCCTATAAAGAAGCCGGCCTGCCACGACAACCTTTGATCCAAACAGCCATCGCCGGCCGCTTCCTGCAAGAATCGGGGGTTCAGTACGGCGGCGGTGCCCGAGGCCGACAGGATGCAGACTTCTTCACTGCAGGGAGAACACAAAGCAAGTTAGCAAAGTAGTCACAGCCCCGCCCACAGGACCGCCCCCAACCCTGCACCACTCACCAAATACTGGTGGACTCGCTGTAGCCCACGACGGCGTGGCAGCCCAACGCCTTGGCGTGAGATTTAATCTCCTGACGGATCTCCGCCCACCAGGCGTCTCTGGTTTCTGGCTCATCTGGAGGAACAGAACGGAAAAGCTGACTCAGATCTAAAGCGCCGTCACCCCCACGGCGAACCGAGCTACCGCCAACGGCGACGCCTCCCTGCAGGCTCACGTACAAGAAGTGATGTCAGCTCTGGAGGGGCGGGAAAATGCAACAAGGGGGAAACCTGCAGGTAGTCACCGGGGTAATAATAATACAAGACCAGCTGCAGCGCCCCCTGCTGGCCACAAGAGAGCGCTACGTAGCAATGACACAACCTACAGAGACAAATGAGGCACTACAAACCAGGAGTAAGAGGAGGTTACAGCGCAGCGCTCCCTGCAGGATCATGGGTGAAATGATCGGTCAGTTCCCTGCACAAGGCACTCCTCCTCCTCCTCAGGGCTCCCCCTGCAGGAGCTCAGACATCACAAGCACCGGGCACAGTCTCCGCCTTTATCCACATTCACAAAGCAAACCGAGCACATTCTCTGTACAGCGCTGCAGAGTGTGGGCGATATAGGAAATCAGACTGATAAACTATGCAAGACAGGAGAACGGCTTCCCTGCAGAGCTGTACTCCTCCACTAGATGTCAGTACTTCCCTGCAGAGCTGTACTCCTCCACTAGATGTCAGTACTTCCCTGCAGAGCTGTACTCCTCCACTAGATGTCAGTACTTCCCTGCAGAGCTGTACTCCTCCACTAGATGTCAGTACTTCCCTGCAGAGCTGTACTCCTCCACTAGATGTCAGTACTTCCCTGCAGAGCTGTACTCCTCCACTAGATGTCAGTACTTCCCTGCAGAGCTGTACTCCTCCACTAGATGTCAGTACTTCCCTGCAGAGCTGTACTCCTCCACTAGATGTCAGTACTTCCCTGCAGAGCTGTACTCCTCCACTAGAGGTCAGCGATTACTGTCCTGCAGAGCTGTACTCCTCCACTAGATGTCAGTACTTCCCTGCAGAGCTGTACTCCTCCACTAGATGTCAGTACTTCCCTGCAGAGCTGTACTCCTCCACTAGATGTCAGTACTTCCCTGCAGAGCTGTACTCCTCCACTAGATGTCAGCAATTACCGTCCTGCAGAGCTGTACTCCTCCACTAGATGTCAGTACTTCCCTGCAGAGCTGTACTCCTCCACTAGAGGTCAGCGATTACTGTCCTGCAGAACTGTACTCCTCCACTAGAGGTCAGCGATTACCGTCCTGCAGAGCTGTACTCCTCCACTAGATGTCAGTACTTCCCTGCAGAGCTGTACTCCTCCACTAGAGGTCAGCGATTACTGTCCTGCAGAGCTGTACTCCTCCACTAGATGTCAGTACTTCCCTGCAGAGCTGTACTCCTCCACTAGATGTCAGTACTTCCCTGCAGAGCTGTACTCCTCCACTAGATGTCAGTACTTCCCTGCAGAGCTGTACTCCTCCACTAGATGTCAGCGATTACCGTCCTGCAGAGCTGTACTCCTCCACTAGATGTCAGTACTTTCCTGCAGAGCTGTACTCCTCCACTAGAGGTCAGCGATTACTGTCCTGCAGAGCTGTACTCCTCCACTAGATGTCAGTACTTCCCTGCAGAGCTGTACTCCTCCACTAGATGTCAGTACTTCCCTGCAGAGCTGTACTCCTCCACTAGAGGTCAGCGATTACCGTCCTGCAGAGCTGTACTCCTCCACTAGATGTCAGTACTTCCCTGCAGAGCTGTACTCCTCCACTAGATGTCAGTACTTTCCTGCAGAGCTGTACTCCTCCACTAGAGGTCAGCGATTACTGTCCTGCAGAGCTGTACTCCTCCACTAGATGTCAGTACTTCCCTGCAGAGCTGTACTCCTCCACTACATGTCAGTACTTCCCTGCAGAGCTGTACTCCTCCACTAGATGTCAGCGATTACCGTCCTGCAGAGCTGTACTCCTCCACTAGATGTCAGCAATTACCGTCCTGCAGAGCTGTACTCCTCCACTAGAGGTCAGTACTTCCCTGCAGAGATGTACTCTTCCACTAGATGTCAGTACTTCCCTGCAGAGCTGTACTCCTCCACTAGATGTCAGTACTTCCCTGCAGAGATGTACTCCTCCATTAGATGTCAGTACTTCCCTGCAGAGCTGTACTCCTCCACTAGATGTCAGTACTTCCCTGCAGAGCTGTACTCCTCCACTAGATGTCAGTACTTCCCTGCAGAGCTGTACTCCTCCACTAGATGTCAGCGATTACCGTCCTGCAGAGCTGTACTCCTCCACTAGAGGTCAGTACTTCCCTGCAGAGCTGTACTCCTCCACTAGAGGTCAGCGATTACCGTCCTGCAGAGCTGTACTCCTCCACTAGATGTCAGTACTTCCCTGCAGAGCTGTACTCCTCCACTAGATGTCAGTACTTCCCTGCAGAGCTGTACTCCTCCACTAGATGTCAGTACTTTCCTGCAGAGCTGTACTCCTCCACTAGAGGTCAGCGATTACTGTCCTGCAGAGCTGTACTCCTCCACTAGATGTCAGTACTTCCCTGCAGAGCTGTACTCCTCCACTACATGTCAGTACTTCCCTGCAGAGCTGTACTCCTCCACTAGATGTCAGCGATTACCGTCCTGCAGAGCTGTACTCCTCCACTAGATGTCAGCAATTACCGTCCTGCAGAGCTGTACTCCTCCACTAGATGTCAGTACTTCCCTGCAGAGCTGTACTCCTCCACTAGATGTCAGTACTTCCCTGCAGAGCTGTACTCCTCCACTAGATGTCAGCGATTACCGTCCTGCAGAGCTGTACTCCTCCACTAGAGGTCAGCGATTACCGTCCTGCAGAGCTGTACTCCTCCACTAGATGTCAGTACTTCCCTGCAGAGCTGTACTCCTCCACTAGATGTCAGCGATTACCGTCCTGCAGAGCTGTACTCCTCCACTAGATGTCAGTACTTCCCTGCAGAGCTGTACTCCTCCACTAGATGTCAGTACTTTCCTGCAGAGCTGTACTCCTCCACTAGAGGTCAGCGATTACTGTCCTGCAGAGCTGTACTCCTCCACTAGATGTCAGTACTTCCCTGCAGAGCTGTACTCCTCCACTACATGTCAGTACTTCCCTGCAGAGCTGTACTCCTCCACTAGATGTCAGCGATTACCGTCCTGCAGAGCTGTACTCCTCCACTAGATGTCAGCAATTACCGTCCTGCAGAGCTGTACTCCTCCACTAGAGGTCAGTACTTCCCTGCAGAGATGTACTCTTCCACTAGATGTCAGTACTTCCCTGCAGAGCTGTACTCCTCCACTAGATGTCAGTACTTCCCTGCAGAGATGTACTCCTCCATTAGATGTCAGTACTTCCCTGCAGAGCTGTACTCCTCCACTAGATGTCAGTACTTCCCTGCAGAGCTGTACTCCTCCACTAGAGGTCAGTACTTCCCTGCAGAGCTGTACTCCTCCACTAGAGGTCAGCGATTACCGTCCTGCAGAGCTGTACTCCTCCACTAGATGTCAGTACTTCCCTGCAGAGCTGTACTCCTCCACTAGATGTCAGTACTTTCCTGCAGAGCTGTACTCCTCCACTAGAGGTCAGCGATTACTGTCCTGCAGAGCTGTACTCCTCCACTAGATGTCAGTACTTCCCTGCAGAGCTGTACTCTTCCACTACATGTCAGTACTTCCCTGCAGAGCTGTACTCCTCCACTAGATGTCAGCGATTACCGTCCTGCAGAGCTGTACTCCTCCACTAGATGTCAGCAATTACCGTCCTGCAGAGCTGTACTCCTCCACTAGAGGTCAGCGATTACCGTCCTGCAGAGCTGTACTCCTCCACTAGATGTCAGTACTTCCCTGCAGAGCTGTACTCCTCCACTAGATGTCAGTACTTCCCTGCAGAGCTGTACTCCTCCACTAGATGTCAGTACTTTCCTGCAGAGCTGTACTCCTCCACTAGAGGTCAGCGATTACTGTCCTGCAGAGCTGTACTCCTCCACTAGATGTCAGCAATTACCGTCCTGCAGAGCTGTACTCCTCCACTAGAGGTCAGTACTTCCCTGCAGAGATGTACTCTTCCACTAGATGTCAGTACTTCCCTGCAGAGCTGTACTCCTCCACTAGATGTCAGTACTTCCCTGCAGAGATGTACTCCTCCATTAGATGTCAGTACTTCCCTGCAGAGCTGTACTCCTCCACTAGATGTCAGTACTTCCCTGCAGAGCTGTACTCCTCCACTAGAGGTCAGTACTTCCCTGCAGAGCTGTACTCCTCCACTAGAGGTCAGCGATTACCGTCCTGCAGAGCTGTACTCCTCCACTAGATGTCAGTACTTCCCTGCAGAGCTGTACTCCTCCACTAGATGTCAGTACTTTCCTGCAGAGCTGTACTCCTCCACTAGAGGTCAGCGATTACTGTCCTGCAGAGCTGTACTCCTCCACTAGATGTCAGTACTTCCCTGCAGAGCTGTACTCTTCCACTACATGTCAGTACTTCCCTGCAGAGCTGTACTCCTCCACTAGATGTCAGCGATTACCGTCCTGCAGAGCTGTACTCCTCCACTAGATGTCAGCAATTACCGTCCTGCAGAGCTGTACTCCTCCACTAGAGGTCAGCGATTACCGTCCTGCAGAGCTGTACTCCTCCACTAGATGTCAGTACTTCCCTGCAGAGCTGTACTCCTCCACTAGATGTCAGTACTTCCCTGCAGAGCTGTACTCCTCCACTAGATGTCAGTACTTTCCTGCAGAGCTGTACTCCTCCACTAGAGGTCAGCGATTACTGTCCTGCAGAGCTGTACTCCTCCACTAGATGTCAGTACTTCCCTGCAGAGCTGTACTCCTCCACTACATGTCAGTACTTCCCTGCAGAGCTGTACTCCTCCACTAGATGTCAGCGATTACCGTCCTGCAGAGCTGTACTCCTCCACTAGATGTCAGCAATTACCGTCCTGCAGAGCTGTACTCCTCCACTAGATGTCAGTACTTCCCTGCAGAGCTGTACTCCTCCACTAGATGTCAGTACTTCCCTGCAGAGCTGTACTCCTCCACTAGATGTCAGCGATTACCGTCCTGCAGAGCTGTACTCCTCCACTAGAGGTCAGCGATTACCGTCCTGCAGAGCTGTACTCCTCCACTAGATGTCAGTACTTCCCTGCAGAGCTGTACTCCTCCACTAGATGTCAGCGATTACCGTCCTGCAGAGCTGTACTCCTCCACTAGATGTCAGTACTTCCCTGCAGAGCTGTACTCCTCCACTAGATGTCAGTACTTTCCTGCAGAGCTGTACTCCTCCACTAGAGGTCAGCGATTACTGTCCTGCAGAGCTGTACTCCTCCACTAGATGTCAGTACTTCCCTGCAGAGCTGTACTCCTCCACTAGATGTCAGCGATTACCGTCCTGCAGAGCTGTACTCCTCCACTAGATCTCAGTGCTTTCTTGCAGAGCTCTACTCCTCCACTAGGTATCAGCATTTACTTCCTTCAGAGCTGTACTCCTCCACTAGGTATCAGCATTTACTTCCTTCAGAGCTGTACTCCACCACTAGATGGATATTACAAAATAATACTGTTGCCACAGCACAGCATGCACAGCAGAAGGGGGTTACAGATGGCGCCTCCTGTTTCCCTCTACCTGCAGTCTTCTACCTGGGCTGTATCAATACCGAGAGCAAGGGGTAAGATGTAGAAGGAGGGGTTCACTTACTTACCTGCCACATCATCAGAGCGGCCTCCTACCCATGCAGGGCATCGGTCATGTGTGTCATATATGGGCACAAGCAGCTAAATGTAACAACGTAACACGAGCCGCACAATCCACAAGGGGGCACCATTGTAGCATTTACCACTAAGGATTTACAGAGACACTAGAGACTGGGGGCCGGGGGGAGGGTGGAAGAAGCAGGAGAGGGGGTGCTCAGCAAACTACATGGGGGTCCCTCTCCTCTCGGGCAGCAGCGGAAGCTTTAGTGAGCCGGGGATTGGCAAGGCAGAACCAGCAGACAGTAGCCATAGATGGGATCGGAGCATGCTCGGAGCTGGTGACGTCACAGACAGAAACTATGGCAGCTCAGTGAAATGTCAACACAAAGAAACCAGCCTGCCCTGAAATCCTCTGTGCTGCTGCACTCATCATCTGTGTACACTGGCTAAGAACCCCCTCCTTGCTGACTGTTTCAATTTTGAGGGTAGTAGTGACGATCCGTTTCCGGAAATGAGGAGACAGATCGCAACCGGATAATCAGAAAATGTCCCTGGGGCGGTCAGTCACATGACCGCCCCAGGGATAGGGGTAAATATACATTTTGAATTAATGATGTTATTTAGAAAGTAAGAGGGGGAGGGGGTTTAGATTAGTGTAGGAATTTCCAGTTATCCCGGACAACCCCTTTAAAGAAGACCCCCTCCCCTTCCAGGTCTTTTCACTCTTTAATAGCCCCACCTCTACGGATTCTGGCACAGCTGAAATTTTTTTCTCTAGCCCACACCATTCCTGAGCAATCAGTGCTGGTAGTTTTGGTGCCTGATATGTAACTAGACTCCCTAATGTCCAGTGTGTGGTGTCAGGGAGAAGGCAAAGGGGCGGGACTCAGAGCTCAGAATCCTGCCCCATTTCCTGCCTGACACCACTGTCTCTGATTGGAGCTGAGTCCCGCCCCCTCACCTGCTCCTCCCTGACACCACCCACTTGTTATTAGGGAGTCTAGTTACATAGCAGGCACCAAAACTATCAGCACTGATTGCTCAGAAACGGAGGGGGCGAGAGAAGAAATTCCAACTGTGCCGGAATCAGTGGCGGGAGGGCTATTAAAGAGTGACAAGAACTGGAGGTGGCAAAGGTCGTCTTTAAGGGCTCTGCTAGATCTCCCTCTGCAACAGTCAGCTGCCAGAAGAATGGTGAATACAGCTCTGGATGTGCCTGGAGTAGAAGACAACATTTCACAGCAGGATGGTGAACGCAGCTCTGGGTGTAAGACAAGCTGTGACAGAAGAATCCTGAATGCAGCTTTGGGTGTATCTAAGGCAGGATGTAAAGAACGGCTCAAGCAGCTTTTGAAGTGTCTGGAGTACATGACTAGATGTGTGCATGCAGCTCTAATTGTGACTGGAGTAGAAGACACTCGAATATAGCACTCAAATTGGTAGTGCAGCTTTGGATGTGACAGGAGTAGAAGGTATTTACAAAGGCCATTGTATGTAGATGGGATCTAGATAGAAGATGTAGTGATGTTCACAGCTGGAGCTTCGTTTTGGGGGGTTCTTCCGAATTTTCCACGCATGGCGGCTGCTCAGCGAGATCTGCGCACTGTTGGCCGACGCTTGTTGACAATGGGCTGCTACAAATTCCGAGCCCCTTTCCCACCAGTGTACAGCTGCCCCCGGAGCCGGACGCTGCAGGGGAAGTCATGTGACCGCGGGCGCAGATGTCGCCGAATAGGAAGAATTAAAGGCTCAGCGGCAGCTGGGGGCAGAATAACACGACTAATCCCAGATATCATCCGCTCGCTCAGCTCTGCTTTATCCGGACATGGAACAGTGCGATGTTGCCCGAGGGGCCGATACAGCCAGCTTGCTTCACTTCATTGTCCCGGCGGGATTATCCACAATAGCGACGCGTTTATGGGGTTCTTAGCGCTGATCCCACTCATCGCTCTTCTCTCCCATGAAGGACACGGAGTAAACACAGCAATGGCGCCAAAACGTGGAAATTTCCGATTACAGAGTAGTTATATAACAACTGGGGGGAGTGGGGGGGCGCTTGTAATTTTCCAAATTGTAACGGGAGACCAGGTGATGTGACTGGGCGAGGAGGTGATGTGACTGGGTGACCACGTGATGTAACTGGGCAACCAGGTGATGTAACTGGGCGACCACGTGATGTAACTGGGCGAGGAGGTGATGTGACTGGGTGACCACATGATGTAACTGGGCGACCAGGTGATGTGACTGGGCGACCAGGTGATGTGACTGGGTGACCACGTGATGTAACTGGGCGACCAGGTGATGTAACTGGGCGACCAGGTGATGTAACTGGGCGAGGAGGTGATGTGACTGGGTGACCACGTGATGTAACTGGGCAACCAGGTGATGTAACTGGGCGACCACGTGATGTAACTGGGCGAGGAGGTGATGTAACTGGGCGACCAGGTGATGTAACTGGCGACCAGGTGATGTAACTGGTTGACCACGTGATGTAGCTGGCGACCACGTGATGTAACTGGGCGACCAGGTGATGTAACTGGTGACCACGTGATGTGATGTAACTGGGCGACCACGTGATGTAACTGGGCGACCAGGTGATGTAACTGGCGACCAGGTGATGTAACTGGGCGACCAGGTGATGTAACTGGCGACTACGTGATGTAACTGGGCGACCAGGTGATGTAACTGGGTGACCACGTGATGTAACTGGGCGACCAGGTGATGTAACTGGCGACCACGTGATGTGATGTAACTGGGCGACCACGTGATGTAACTGGGCGACCAGGTGATGTAACTGGCGACCAGGTGATGTAACTGGCGACCAGGTGATGTAACTGGCGACCAGGTGATGTGACTGGGTCACCACGTGATGTAACTGGGCGACCAGGTGATGTAACTGGGCGAGCAGGTGATGTAACTGGGCGACCACGTGATGTAACTGGGCGACCACGTGATGTAACTGGGCGACCACGTGATGTAACTGGGCGAGGAGGTGATGTGACTGGGTGACCACGTGATGTAACTGGGCGACCAGGTGATGTAACTGGCGACCAGGTGATGTAACTGGTTGACCATGTGATGTAACTGGCGACCACGTGATGTAACTGGGCGACCACGTGATGTAACTGGCGACCACGTGATGTAACTGGTTGACCAGGTGATGTAACTGGGCGAGCAGGTGATGTAACTGGGCGAGCAGGTGATGTAACTGGTTGACCACATGATGTAACTGGTTGACCACATGATGTGATGTAACTGGGCGACCACGTGATGTAACTGGTGACCACGTGATGTAACTGGGCGAGGAGGTGATGTGACTGGGTGACCACGTGATGTGACTGGGTGACCATGTGATGTAACTGGGCGACCAGGTGATGTAACTGGCGACCAGGTGATGTGACTGGGTGACCACGTGATGTAACTGGGCGACCACGTGATGTAACTGGGCGAGGAGGTGATGTGACTGGGTCACCACGTGATGTAACTGGGCGACCAGGTGATGTAACTGGGCGACCAGGTGATGTATCTGGGCGACCAGGTGATGTAACTGGGTGACCACGTGATGTAACTGGCGACCACGTGATGTAACTGGGCGACCAGGTGATGTAACTGGGTGACCACGTGATGTAACTGGGCGACCAGGTGATGTAACTGGCGACCACGTGATGTGATGTAACTGGGCGACCACGTGATGTAACTGGGCGACCAGGTGATGTAACTGGCGACCAGGTGATGTAACTGGGCGAGGAGGTGATGTAACTGGGCGACCACGTGATGTAACTGGGCGACCAGGTGATGTAACTGGGCGACCAGGTGATGTAACTGGGTGACCACGTGATGTAACTGGGCGACCAGGTGATGTAACTGGGTGACAACGTGATGTAACTGGGTGACCACGTGATGTAACTGGGCGACCAGGTGATGTAACTGGGGAAGTGGTGTAACTGGGCGACCAGGTGATGTAACTGGCGACCACGTGATGTGACTGGGTGACCAGGTGATGTAACTGGGCGAGCAGGTGATGTAACTGGGCGACCACGTGATGTAACTGGCGACCACGTGATGTGATGTAACTGGGCGACCACGTGATGTAACTGGGCGACCAGGTGATGTAACTGGCGACCAGGTGATGTAACTGGGCGAGGAGGTGATGTGACTGGGTCACCACGTGATGTAACTGGGCGACCAGGTGATGTAACTGGGCGACCAGGTGATGTAACTGGGTGACCACGTGATGTAACTGGGCGACCACGTGATGTAACTGGGCGAGGAGGTGATGTGACTGGGTGACCACGTGATGTAACTGGGCAACCAGGTGATGTAACTGGGCGACCAGGTGATGTAACTGGGTGACCACGTGATGTAACTGGGCGACCAGGTGATGTAACTGGGTGACCACGTGATGTAACTGGGCGACCAGGTGATGTAACTGGCGACCACGTGATGTGATGTAACTAGGCGACCACGTGATGTGATGTAACTAGGCGACCACGTGATGTAACTGGGCGACCAGGTGATGTAACTGGGCGACCAGGTGATGTAACTGGGCGAGCAGGTGATGTAACTGGGCGACCACGTGATGTAACTGGCGACCACGTGATGTGATGTAACTGGGCGACCACGTGATGTAACTGGGCGACCAGGTGATGTAACTGGCAACCAGGTGATGTAACTGGCGACCAGGTGATGTAACTGGGCGAGGAGGTGATGTGACTGGGTCACCACGTGATGTAACTGGGCGACCAGGTGATGTAACTGGGTGAGCAGGTGATGTAACTGGGCGACCAGGTGATGTAACTGGCGACCAGGTGATGTGACTGGGTGACCACGTGATGTAACTGGCGACCAGGTGATGTAACTGGGCGACCAGGTGATGTAACTGGCGACCACGAGATGTAACTGGGCGACCACGTGATGTAACTGGGCGACCACGTGATGTAACTGGGCGAGGAGGTGATGTGACTGGGTGACCACGTGATGTAACTGGCGACCAGGTGATGTAACTGGTTGACCACGTGATGTAACTGGCGACCACGTGATGTAACTGGTTGACCACGTGATGTAACTGGCGACCACGTGATGTGATGTAACTGGGCGACCACGTGATGTGATGTAACTGGGCGACCACGTGATGTAACTGGGCGACCAGGTGATGTAACTGGGCGAGCAGGTGATGTAACTGGTTGACCACATGATGTAACTGGTTGACCACATGATGTGATGTAACTGGGCGAGCAGGTGATGTAACTGGCGACCACGTGATGTAACTGGTTGACCACATGATGTGATGTAACTGGGCGACCACGTGATGTAACTGGCGACCACGTGATGTAACTGGGCGAGCAGGTGATGTAACTGGTTGACCACATGATGTAACTGGGCGACCACGTGCGGTTTATTCCCTCCATCCATGGTGGCCACAACGCCATGCCAGGCTGTGCACCGCACAACACAGATGATAGTGAACATCATAACTGATGTGGTGAGATGGGTGAGAACACTGAGGGCGTGGCTAGAGTATACGTGTGACACGATACGTGATGTGCGTTCGGAGTTGTACAACCCTGCCCTGCTCTAGTTACCCTCTAATAGGGGGCAAGAAAAAAAACTGCTCACACCCCGATACTATAGGAGTGTAAAGGTCACAACATATCACAGGACCCGCAGGTTTCAGGGCCAGTAAATGGCGGCTCCTATAAACACGCCTGCCCGGTGACCCTAAGGCTGACGTTCTCCTCTTGCCCAGGCCAGGGGTTCCTGCGCTGCCGCCCCGTCATAGGACTTCCACACATCGAGTGAGTGCGATTCCGCCGGCTGTCTCGCCAACATGTCAGAGGGGACGGCACTGACGGAGTGCAGACACTCGGTGCAGATATGGGATTGATCTTGCAGACTTGTGATTGGACGTGCCCCACATGTGGGAGGAGCTACAGCTTCACTGAGCAGCCATAATTTTTGTTGCCGTGTTTCAGGTGTCATGGAAGGACCGATGAAGGGGAAATACCTGCATTGTAACTACTCCAGTCTAGCAGTTTGTAAGATCTGGTGTTACCCATTATCCCGACAAAGGCTGAGTTTAAAACAGCAAATCAGGTGAGTTAGAGAAGCATCGACAGAAGTCACATTACTGACACAATGAAACGACACACAGCACAGTTAATAAAAGTCTGGATTCAGGGGTGGGGAGGGGGGACTTGGCTAAATGTATTATTTTGCAACATACAGTAGTCAGAATCTGATGCAAAAGCTTAAAGTGCAACTCCGCTCTCCTAGCCATCATGTATTCTACTCCAGTCACATCCAAAGCTTACATGCAAAAGCCTGCTGGTCTGCAGTTACCTCTCAGGCCCCAGGATTTCCCATCTCTCTCCTGCCTCCTGCTGGTCTGCAGTTACCTCTCAGGCCCCAGGATTTCCCATCTCTCTCCTGCCTCCTGCTGGTCTGCAGTTACCTCTCAGGCCCCAGGATTTCCCATCTCTCTCCTGCCTCCGCTCTGCGTTCCTCCTGCCCCCCCCCTTCCCCCCCTCTCTCCTGCCGGTCTGCAGTTACCTCTCAGGCCCCAGGATTTCCCATCTCTCTCCTGCCTCCTGCTGGTCTGCAGTTACCTCTCAGGCCCCAGGATTTCCCATCTCTCTCCTGCCTCCTGCTGGTCTGCAGTTACCTCTCAGGCCCCAGGATTTCCCATTGCTTTGTTGTACCGGCTGGTGTCTTATTGTCTATACAGAGCATGCAGAGCTGCCTTGTTTGTTTCTCTCTCCTGCTACTGGAGTACGCGATGTATTTCCCACCACCAAAGGACAGCTGAGCCAAGTGCATTATGGGAACATGCAAGAAAAGTAAATGCAGCTCTGGGTGTGACTGGAGTAGGATTTGTGACTTTCTCATGAGCTGGATGTGGAGCTGCCCTTAAAGACAATCTTCCTGCTCTAGAACAGAACATTTCAGGACAGAAGACGTGTGGAGCGTTCATGCTTAGTTATCTGCAGCATCAGGGGGTGGTGCGAGGTGGTGGGGGTCTGTACAAGAACCTGTGGTCACACATGGTGGTGCATAGTGGTACCAGACTACCCCTGTAGGAATATTAGTGCCCCGGGACAAGTCCTGACAGCTGCAGAACTGACACCATAATGGACGGACAGCCGGACTACCACACCCAACGTGCACCACGCACTCATAACATAATGGTGGCAGATACCCCAAACCCCCCAGATTTATTACCAGATCATCATCATTTTACAGCACAAATCTTTAAGCCTTATCCTCCAATCACACCCAGAGCAGCAGTCGGCATTTAAGTTACAGAATCCTACGGCTCCCCTGTCTCTATACACAGCATGTTCCGTATGGCTCGTCTGATGCAGAAACACTACATCTCCCACAATGCCCTGGAACACCATACACTTCATGATAAGACCTCAGATGTCTGTCAGTAAAGTGTGTACTGCATCCAAGCACTGGCCAGAAAAACTGACTGATGCAGGATAATGCAGCTCTGGATGTGACTGGAGTAGATCTGTACAACGTCTACAGGACGGGGACAAAATCGCGGCCCAAACCAAGTCACTACCCAACATGGTGGGAAACTCAAGGGCGCAGTGAAACAATGTATCAGTCGTATCTAGGAATCTGATACAAAGTGTTAAAGGGACAGAGACTGTGTAAAGGAGATGATGACTACTCCCAGATCTTCATCATCCTAAGGGGGCACTTATTTATGGCACTGCTGGACACCCCAATACTGGCGAAAAGAGAGACGTCTGAGCACAGAAAGCCAGAAAGTGACAAACAAGGGGCCTTAAAGGGCCAGCATCCGCTCAATTAACCATTCCTTGTATCTCTGCCTGCTGTTAGTGAATGGAAACAAGGTTTATATAACTTCTGTTCACACAGCCAGAGGTTTGTTACAATGTATCAGTGCAGGTAAGAGGAAGGAGGCTGGAGTCAAAATGAGAAAGGATTGTCCACACTGAAAAATTGTAACAAACCCTCAGCTGTGTGAGTACGACTAGATCAGGACAGAGGTCTTAACAGTAAGGAACCAAAAACTAAAGCAGCAGACGTTTAATGGACACTGGCCCTTTAATTGTAGGTTCAGACATGGGAAGACACATCAAGTGTTCGAGGAGACCCCGAAATGTAAGACACTGCCCCCTGCTGACCAGACCCTACCTATATCGCCTCTAGAATCCCCCTCACCGGCCCCTACATGTGATTACACCTCACAGCAGGACGAGCGTCACCAGAAATCATCGACCAATGAGGAGAGAGCCAGGGGACGTACCCGGATTGTGTATCCGATCCAGAAGCTTCACCGACCGAGCGCTGACCACACCGCCAACATGGACGAGGAAGCCCACGGGGAACGCGGTCAGAGTGAAGAACGGGAACTCCTGCCAGGAAGAAAGAAGAGCGGTCAGTGCGCGGGAAACGTCAATCACAGTCCTGTACACCGGCACTGGGGTGACAATAAAGGGTTAACAGAGACAGGACTGGGCACACAATGGCCGCTGCTTACCCGCTGCTCCAGTGCTGACTGCGTCTGCTGCCTCAGGAGAGCTTTGAAGGCACCACCTTCTCGTCCGGCACTTCCACTTCCCATGCCTAGAGGGCGCCACCAAAGAGAAAGCTCAGAATCACAGACAAGGAATCCCATCAGAGGTTGCGGACTGTGCGCTGAAACGGGGCCTGTAATGCACGGCAGCAGTGTGGCCCCTCGTCCCGCAGGGCCGGTGATACCATCATGGAGGAAAGACGGGAGCTCAGGGCGAGGATGCTACGTGGAGCAGAGGGGTCACAAATACGACCCGCTGCTATAGGGGAAGATTTAACCCCCTCAGTTCTGCTGAGTCAGCAGGATCTCCTGCCTCACTGCACCCCCTGCTGGTTCTGAATCAATACATGTGCACAGAACACTACATCTCCAGCAATGCAAGGCAACGTCCTGGACGCCATCTTCCCTCCAAATTCTACAACATTAGGGGAGGGTCCAGTCCTTCACACTTGCAGGATCTCTGCTTGCCAAGAGTGAGGGTTTGTTCCAATGTATCAGTGCAGACAATCCTGCATGAGCTAACCACATCAGCACTAAACTCCTCCTGTCCAGGGCTCCAGGTAGCGCTTACCTATACTGATCCACTGTAGCAAACCCCCAGTAGTCAGATCAACACTAGGGCAGGATGTAATACTATAGATGTTGTCAGTCACTGACAGCAAGCAGAGATCTGAAATATGGGGAAGAACTGAAGCCAACGTGATCAGACTGTTCTATTTGCAGAAGCAGGATGCCGGCCCTTTAAGTGGGCGGTCCTCAGGACACTAGATCTGGGGTGCAAACATTAGAATGACCCCCAAGCACTAATTCCATTATTAGTAGCTGTGATGAGATAAGGAAACCGGGCGGGCATCACATGGTGGGGGCGGCGAGGAGGCGGCGAGGAGGCGAGCGCACGCCACCGGCAACATCTATCATATAGACAAGTCAGAGCAGACAGACAGATGTGATGGAGATGACAGGAGAGGTGGCAGCGCTGCGGGGTGGGGGTCACACACTGACGTGTATAGTCAGCGGCAGGGCACTAGGGGGCAGAAACGGACAACTCATCACCCTGGGGCGGCTGCCCTGACAGCAGACTGCACATTGTGAGGGCCAACAGTCTGCGGAGGGGCCCCGGAGAGCGTGCAATCAGGACAGGGCCGACCCCGACCCCCGAGATGGTCTGTAAGGGAGCCGCAGCAGAGAACAGAGGTGTCAGGAGGAGGGGACAAGGGGCAATTATCAGATATTAACTGTACAACCTGAAAAACACACAAGATACCATCAGACAAAAGGCATGCACAGCGCCCCCAAGGAAGCAGAAGACAGCCCGGAGGAGTGCAAGGGAGAGATTCCAAGAATGTACATACTAGAGATCAGCAGCGGTGACATCACTGAGAATACAGCCTATCCATATACTAGAGATCAGCAGTGACATCACTGAGAATACAGCCTATCCATATACTAGAGATCAGCAGCGGTGACATCACTGAGAATACAGCCTATCCATATACTAGAGCTCAGCGGTGACATCACTGAGAATACAGCCTATCCATATACTAGAGCTCAGCGGTGACATCACTGAGAATACAGCCTATCCGTATACTAGAGCTCAGCGGTGACATCACTGAGAATACAGCCTATCCATATACTAGAGATCAGCAGCAGTGACATCACTGAGAATACAGCCTATCCATATACTAGCAATCAGCAGTGACATCACTGAGAATACAGCCTATCCATATACTAGAGCTCAGCAGCGGTGACATCACTGAGAATACAGCCTATCCATATACTAGAGATCAGCAGCAGTGACATCACTGAGAATACAGCCTATCTGTATACTAGAGATCAGCAGATGTGACATCACTGAGAATACAGCCTATCCATATACTAGAGATCAGCAGTGACATCACTGAGAATACAGCCTATCCATATACTAGAGATCAGCAGTGACATCACTGAGTATACAGCCTATCCATATACTAGAGATCAGCAGTGACATCACTGAGAATACAGCCTATCCATATACTAGAGATCAGCGGTGACATCACTGTGAATACAGCCTATCCATATACTAGAGATCAGCGGTGACATCACTGAGAATACAGCCTATCCATATACTAGAGATCAGCAGCGGTGACATCACTGAGAATACAGCCTATCCGTATACTAGAGATCAGCAGCGGTGACATCACTGAGAATACAGCCTATCCGTATACTAGAGATCAGCAGCGGTGACATCACTGAGAATACAGCCTATCCGTATACTAGAGATCAGCAGCGGTGACATCACTGAGAATACAGCCTATCCATATACTAGAGATCAGCAGCGGTGACATCACTGAGAATACAGCCTATCCATATACTAGAGATCAGCAGCGGTGACATCACTGAGAATACAGCCTATCCATATACTAGAGATCAGCAGTGACATCACTGAGAATACAGCCTATCCATATACTAGAGATCAGCAGTGACATCACTGAGAATACAGCCTATCCATATACTAGAGATCAGCAGTGACATCACTGAGAATACAGCCTATCCATATACTAGAGATCAGCAGCAGTGACATCACTGAGAATACAGCCTATCCATATACTAGAGATCAGCAGCGGTGACATCACTGAGAATACAGCCTATCCATATACTAGAGATCAGCAGCGGTGACATCACTGAGAATACAGCCTATCCATGTACTAGAGATCAGCAGTGACATCACTGAGAATACAGCCTATCCGTATACTAGAGATCAGCAGTGACATCACTGAGAATACAGCCTATCCATATACTAGAGATCTGCGGTGACATCACTGAGAATACAGCCTATCCATATACTAGAGATCAGCAGCGGTGACATCACTGAGAATACAGCCTATCCATATACTAGAGATCAGCAATGACATCACTGAGAATACAGCCTATCCATATACCAGAGATCAGCAGCAGTGACATCACTGAGAATACAGCCTATCCATATACTAGAAATCAGCAGCGGTGACATCACTGAGAATACAGCTTATCCATATACTAGAGATCAGCAGTGACATCACTGAGAATACAGCCTATCCATATACTAGAGATCAGCAGCGGTGACATCACTGAGAATACAGCCTAACCATATACTAGAGATCAGCAGCAGTGACATCACTGAGAATATAGCCTATCCATATACTAGAGATCAGCAGCAGTGACATCACTGAGAATACAGCCTATCCATATACTAGAGATCAGCAGCGGTGACATCACTGAGAATACAGCCTATCTGTATACTAGAGATCAGCAGCAGTGACATCACTGAGAATACAGCCTATCCATATACTAGAGATCAGCAGCGGTGACATCACTGAGAATACAGCCTATCCATATACTAGAGATCAGCAGTGACATCACTGAGAATACAGCCTATCCATATACTAGAGATCAGCAGCAGTGACATCACTGAGAATACAGCCTATCCATATACTAGAGATCAGCAGTGACATCACTGAGAATACAGCCTATCCATATACTAGAGATCAGCAGTGACATCACTGAGAATACAGCCTATCCATATACTAGAGATCAGCAGCGGTGACATCACTGAGAATACAGCCTATCCATATACTAGAGATCAGCAGTGACATCACTGAGAATACAGCCTATCCATATACTAGAGATCAGCAGTGACATCACTGAGAATACAGCCTATCCATATACTAGAGATCAGCAGCGGTGACATCACTGAGAATACAGCCTATCCGTATACTAGAGATCAGCAGTGACATCACTGAGAATACAGCCTATCCATATACTAGAGATCAGCAGCGGTGACATCTCTGAGAATACAGCCTATCCGTATACTAGACAGCGGTGACATCACTGAGAATACAGCCTATCCATATACTAGAGATCAGCAGCGGTGACATCACTGAGAATACAGCCTATCCATATACTAGAGATCAGCAGTGACATCACTGAGAATACAGCCTATCCATATACTAGAGATCAGCGGTGACATCACTGAGAATACAGCCTATCCATATACTAGAGATCAGCGGTGACATCACTGAGAATACAGCCTATCCATATACTAGAGATCAGCAGCGGTGACATCTCTGAGAATACAGCCTATCCATATACTAGAGAGCGGTGACATCACTGAGAATACAGCCTATCCATATACTAGAGATCAGCAGCGGTGACATCACTGAGAATACAGCCTATCCATATACTAGAGATCAGCAGTGACATCACTGAGAATACAGCCTATCCATATACTAGAGCTCAGCAGCAGTGACATCACTGAGAATACAGCCTATCCATATACTAGAGATCAGCAGCAGTGACATCACTGAGAATACAGCCTATCCATATACTAGAGATCAGCAGCGGTGACATCACTGAGAATACAGCCTATCCATATACTAGAGATCAGCAGCGGTGACATCACTGAGAATACAGCCTATCCATATACTAGAGATCAGCAGCAGTGACATCACTGAGAATACAGCCTATCCATATACTAGAGATCAGCAGTGACATCACTGAGTATACAGCCTATCCATATACTAGAGATCAGCAGTGACATCACTGAGAATACAGCCTATCCATATACTAGAGATCAGCGGTGACATCACTGTGAATACAGCCTATCCATATACTAGAGATCAGCGGTGACATCACTGAGAATACAGCCTATCCATATACTAGAGATCAGCAGCGGTGACATCACTGAGAATACAGCCTATCCGTATACTAGAGATCAGCAGCGGTGACATCACTGAGAATACAGCCTATCCGTATACTAGAGATCAGCAGCGGTGACATCACTGAGAATACAGCCTATCCGTATACTAGAGATCAGCAGCGGTGACATCACTGAGAATACAGCCTATCCATATACTAGAGATCAGCAGCGGTGACATCACTGAGAATACAGCCTATCCATATACTAGAGATCAGCAGCAGTGACATCACTGAGAATACAGCCTATCCATATACTAGAGATCAGCAGTGACATCACTGAGAATACAGCCTATCCATATACTAGAGATCAGCAGTGACATCACTGAGAATACAGCCTATCCATATACTAGAGATCAGCAGTGACATCACTGAGAATACAGCCTATCCATATACTAGAGATCAGCAGTGACATCACTGAGAATACAGCCTATCCATATACTAGAGATCAGCAGCAGTGACATCACTGAGAATACAGCCTATCCATATACTAGAGATCAGCAGCGGTGACATCACTGAGAATACAGCCTATCCATATACTAGAGATCAGCAGCGGTGACATCACTGAGAATACAGCCTATCCATGTACTAGAGATCAGCAGTGACATCACTGAGAATACAGCCTATCCGTATACTAGAGATCAGCAGTGACATCACTGAGAATACAGCCTATCCATATACTAGAGATCAGCAATGACATCACTGAGAATACAGCCTATCCATATACTAGAGATCAGCAGCAGTGACATCACTGAGAATACAGCCTATCCATATACCAGAGATCAGCAGCAGTGACATCACTGAGAATACAGCCTATCCATATACCAGAGATCAGCAGCAGTGACATCACTGAGAATACAGCCTATCCATATACTAGAAATCAGCAGCGGTGACATCACTGAGAATACAGCTTATCCATATACTAGAGATCAGCAGTGACATCACTGAGAATACAGCCTATCCATATACTAGAGATCAGCAGCGGTGACATCACTGAGAATACAGCCTATCCATATACTAGAGATCAGCAGTGACATCACTGAGAATACAGCCTATCCATATACTAGAGATCAGCAGTGACATCACTGAGAATACAGCCTATCCATATACTAGAGATCAGCGGTGACATCACTGAGAATACAGCCTATCCATATACTAGAGATCAGCAGCAGTGACATCACTGAGAATACAGCCTATCCATATACTAGAGATCAGCAGCAGTGACATCACTGAGAATACAGCCTATCCATATACTAGAGATCAGCAGCGGTGACATCACTGAGAATACAGCCTATCCATATACTAGAGATCAGCAGTGACATCACTGAGAATACAGCCTATCCATATACTAGAGATCAGCAGTGACATCACTGAGAATACAGCCTATCAGTATACTAGAGATCAGCAGCAGTGACATCACTGAGAATACAGCCTATCCATATACTAGAGATCAGCAGCGGTGACATCACTGAGAATACAGCCTATCCATATACTAGAGATAAGCGGTGACATCACTGAGAATACAGCCTATCCATATACTAGAGATCAGCAGCAGTGACATCACTGAGAATACAGTCTATCCATATACTAGAGATCAGCAGCAGTGACATCACTGAGAATACAGCCTATCCATATACTAGAGATCAGCAGTGACATCACTGAGAATACAGCCTATCCATATACTAGAGATCAGCAGTGACATCACTGAGAATACAGCCTATCCATATACTAGAGATCAGCGGTGACATCACTGAGAATACAGCCTATCCATATACTAGAGATCAGCAGCGGTGACATCACTGAGAATACAGCCTATCCATATACTAGAGAGCGGTGACATCACTGAGAATACAGCCTATCCATATACTAGAGATCAGCAGTGACATCACTGAGAATACAGCCTATCCATATACTAGAGATCAGCAGCGGTGACATCACTGAGAATACAGCCTAACCATATACTAGAGATCAGCAGCAGTGACATCACTGAGAATATAGCCTATCCATATACTAGAGATCAGCAGCAGTGACATCACTGAGAATACAGCCTATCCATATACTAGAGATCAGCAGCGGTGACATCACTGAGAATACAGCCTATCTGTATACTAGAGATCAGCAGCAGTGACATCACTGAGAATACAGCCTATCCATATACTAGAGATCAGCAGCGGTGACATCACTGAGAATACAGCCTATCCATATACTAGAGATCAGCAGTGACATCACTGAGAATACAGCCTATCCATATACTAGAGATCAGCAGCAGTGACATCACTGAGAATACAGCCTATCCATATACTAGAGATCAGCAGTGACATCACTGAGAATACAGCCTATCCATATACTAGAGATCAGCAGTGACATCACTGAGAATACAGCCTATCCATATACTAGAGATCAGCAGTGACATCACTGAGAATACAGCCTATCCATATACTAGAGATCAGCAGTGACATCACTGAGAATACAGCCTATCCATATACTAGAGATCAGCAGCGGTGACATCACTGAGAATACAGCCTATCCGTATACTAGAGATCAGCAGTGACATCACTGAGAATACAGCCTATCCATATACTAGAGATCAGCAGCGGTGACATCTCTGAGAATACAGCCTATCCGTATACTAGACAGCGGTGACATCACTGAGAATACAGCCTATCCATATACTAGAGATCAGCAGCGGTGACATCACTGAGAATACAGCCTATCCATATACTAGAGATCAGCAGTGACATCACTGAGAATACAGCCTATCCATATACTAGAGATCAGCGGTGACATCACTGAGAATACAGCCTATCCATATACTAGAGATCAGCGGTGACATCACTGAGAATACAGCCTATCCATATACTAGAGATCAGCAGCGGTGACATCTCTGAGAATACAGCCTATCCATATACTAGAGAGCGGTGACATCACTGAGAATACAGCCTATCCATATACTAGAGATCAGCAGCGGTGACATCACTGAGAATACAGCCTATCCATATACTAGAGATCAGCAGCGGTGACATCACTGAGAATACAGCCTATCCATATACTAGAGCTCAGCAGCAGTGACATCACTGAGAATACAGCCTATCCATATACTAGAGATCAGCAGCAGTGACATCACTGAGAATACAGCCTATCCATATACTAGAGATCAGCAGCGGTGACATCACTGAGAATACAGCCTATCCATATACTAGAGCTCAGCAGCAGTGACATCACTGAGAATACAGCCTATCCATATACTAGAGATCAGCAGCGGTGACATCAGGATACGGCCCATTTACTAGAGAGAGACTGATGACATCACTGAGGATACATTCCTGGAATGGCTCCCTTACAATGTTAGTGTCAGTCCTGATTTGGGTGCAGGGTTAGGCTCACACACGTTCCCTCTAAGTAATGGCGTGCCTGTGACAACTCCGCAGAGCAGGACGTGCGGCGAGCGATCCTACCAGCAGACAGCAGCAGCTCCTCACTGAACGATATGGATTTCCTCAGCCTCAGGCGGCCATGACTAGTGTGTGGTGGGGGAGACGCTAGAGGCCAGGAGGGCGCTATGGGACTGTCTGAGGCTCGGGGATTCAGACATCAGAGAGGGGGAGCTGGGGGAGGCGAAAATTCGAAGACCCTTTGGAATGAGAGCTGTAGAAGGACAGAATGAGGATGAGGAAGCCCGAGGAAGAACAGAAAGAAGGAAGAACAGAACAAACGTGACAGAAAATAAGAGAAGGAACATAATACAGAATATATACTGCAGGATATAGATATATACTGCAGGCCCTGGGGTACAGATATATACTGACCAGGGTACAGAATATACTGCAGGCCCCGGGGTACAGAATATATACTGACCAGGGTACAGAATATATACTGCAGGCCCCGGGTACAGAATATACTGACCAGGGTACAGATATATACTGCAGGCCCCGGGGTACAGATATATACTGACCAGGGTACAGAATATATACTGCAGGCCCCGGGTACAGAATATACTGACCAGGGTACAGATATATACTGCAGGCCCCGGGGTACAGAATATACTGACCAGGGTACAGAATATATACTGCAGGCCCCGGGGTACAGAATATACTGACCAGGGTACAGATATATACTGCAGGCCCCGGGGTACAGATATATACTGCAGGCCCCGGGGTACAGAATATATACTGCAGGCCCCGGGGTACAGATATATACTGACCAGGGTACAGATATATACTGCAGGCCCCGGGGTACAGAATATATACTGCAGGCCCCGGGGTACAGAATATACTGACCAGGGTACAGAATATATACTGCAGGCCCCGGGGTACAGAATATACTGACCAGGGTACAGAATATATACTGCAGGCCCCGGGTACAGATATATACTGACCAGGGTACAGAATATATACTGCAGGCCCCGGGTACAGAATATACTGACCAGGGTACAGATATATACTGCAGGCCCCGGGGTACAGATATATACTGACCAGGGTACAGAATATATACTGCAGGCCCCGGGTACAGAATATACTGACCAGGGTACAGATATATACTGCAGGCCCCGGGGTACAGATATATACTGACCAGGGTACAGATATATACTGCAGGCCCCGGGGTACAGATATATACTGCAGGCCCCGGGGTACAGATATATACTGCAGGTCCCGGGGTACAGATATATACTGACCAGGGTACAGATATATACTGCAGGCCCCGGGGTACAGAATATACTGACCAGGGTACAGAATATATACTGCAGGCCCCGGGGTACAGATATATACTGACCAGGGTACAGATATATACTGCAGGCCTCGGGGTACAGATATATACTGCAGGTCCCGGGGTACAGAATATACTGACCAGGGTACAGATATATACTGCAGGCCCCGGGGTACAGAATATACTGACCAGGGTACAGAATATATACTGCAGGCCCCGGGGTACAGATATACTGACCAGGGTACAGAATATATACTGCAGGCCCCGGGGTACAGAATATACTGACCAGGGTACAGAATATATACTGCAGGCCCCGGGGTACAGATATACTGACCAGGGTACAGAATATATACTGCAGGCCCCGGGGTACAGAATATACTGACCAGGGTACAGAATATATACTGCAGGCCCCGGGGTACAGAATATACTGACCAGGGTACAGATATATACTGCAGGCCCCGGGGTACAGAATATACTGACCAGGGTACAGATATATACTGCAGGCCCCGGGGTACAGATATATACTGACCAGGGTACAGAATATATACTGCAGGCCCCGGGGTACAGAATATACTGACCAGGGTACAGAATATATACTGCAGGCCCCGGGTACAGATATATACTGACCAGGGTACAGATATATACTGCAGGCCCCGGGGTACAGATATATACTGCAGGCCCCGGGGTACAGAATATACTGACCAGGGCACAGATATATACTGCAGGCCCCGGGGTACAGATATATACTGCAGGCCCCGGGGTACAGATATATACTGACCAGGGTACAGAATATATACTGCAGGCCCCGGGGTACAGAATATACTGACCAGGGTACAGAATATATACTGCAGGCCCCGGGGTACAGAATATACTGACCAGGGTACAGAATATATACTGCAGGCCCCGGGGTACAGATATATACTGCAGGCCCCGGGGTACAGATATATACTGACCAGGGTACAGAATATATACTGCAGGCCCCGGGGTACAGATATATACTGACCAGGGTACAGAATATATACTGCAGGCCCCGGGGTACAGATATATACTGACCAGGGTACAGATATATACTGCAGGCCCCGGGGTACAGATATACTGACCAGGGTACAGAATATATACTGCAGGCCCCGGGGTACAGAATATACTGACCAGGGTACAGAATATATACTGCAGGCCCCGGGGTACAGATATATACTGACCAGGGTACAGAATATATACTGCAGGCCCCGGGGTACAGATATATACTGACCAGGGTACAGAATATATACTGCAGGCCCCGGGGGTACAGATATATACTGCAGGCCCCGGGGGGCAGATATATACTGCAGGCCCCGGGGGGGGGGGGGGGGGGTGGGTATATACTGCAGGCCCCGGGGGGGGGGGGGGGTACAGGTATATACTGCAGGCCACGGGGGGGGGGGGTACAGGTATATACTGCAGGCCCCGGGGGGGGGGGGGGTACAGGTATATACTGCAGGCCATGGGGGGGGGGGGGGGTACAGGTATATACTGCAGGCCCCGGGGGGGGGGGGGGGGGGTATATACTGCAGGCCACGGGGGGGGGGGGGGGGGGTACAGGTATATACTGCAGGCCCCGGGGGGGGGGGGGTACAGGTATATACTGCAGGCCCCGGGGGGGGGGGGGGGGGGGGTATATACTGCAGGCCATGGGGGGGGGGGGGGGGGGGGGGTACAGGTATATACTGCAGGCCCCGGGGGGGGGGGGGGGTACAGGTATATACTGCAGGCCACGGGGGGGGGGGGGGGGTACAGGTATATACTGCAGGCCACGGGGGGGGGGGGGGGTACAGGTATATACTGCAGGCCCCGGGGGGGGGGGGGGGGGGGGGGTATATACTGCAGGCCCCGGGGGGGGGGGGGGTACAGGTATATACTGCAGGCCACGGGGGGGGGGGGGGGGGTACAGGTATATACTGCAGGCCACGGGGGGGGGGGGGGGGGGTATATACTGCAGGCCCCGGGGGGGGGGGGGGGGGGGTATATACTGCAGGCCCCGGGGGGGGGGGGGGGGGTACAGGTATATACTGCAGGCCCCGGGGGGGGGGGGGGGGGTACAGGTATATACTGCAGGTCCCGGGGTACAGAATATACTGACCAGGGT
>CAMRHE010000743.1:77500-97500 GCA_947044405.1 Leptodactylus fallax | reverse complement strand
TCCGGAATTGTGGAGAATCAAAGATTTCCTGAAACTCGGATCGAATTCCACTTCTGCAGAACCGATTCGCTCATCTCTAGGTATAATCCTCAACATTAACAGAAAGAAACACTTGGAAACGTTCCCTCTGTCTGTAATGACTCAGTAGAATAGAATAGAATAGAATATAATATATAATAGAATATATAATATAATATAATAGAATATATAATATAATAGAATAGAATATATAATATAATATAATAGAATATATAATATAATAGAATAGAATATATAATATAATATAATAGAATATATAATATAATAGAATAGAATATATAATATAATATAATATAATAGAATATATAATATAATATAATAGAATAGAATATATAATAGAATATAATAGAATAGAATATATAATATAATAGAATATATAATAGAATAGAATATATAATATAATAGAATAGAATATATAATATAATAGAATATATAATATAATAGAATATATAATAGAATAGAATATATAATATAATAGAATATAATAGAATAGAATACAATATATAATATAATAGAATATATAATATAATATAATAGAATATATAATATAATATATAATATAATAGAATAGAATATATAATATAATATATAATATAATATAATAGAATAGAATATATAATAGAATAGAATATATAATATAATATAATATAATATAATATATAATATAATAGAATAGAATATATAATAGAATAGAATATATAATAGAATAGAATATATAATATAATAGAATATAATAGAATAGAATACAATATATAATATAATAGAATATATAATATAATATAATAGAATATATAATATAATATATAATATAATAGAATAGAATATATAATATAATATATAATATAATATAATAGAATAGAATATATAATAGAATAGAATATATAATATAATATAATAGACAGGTTTCACTTTTTCTATTGAATTACTAAAAAAAAAAAAAAATAACTATTTGATGATATTCTAATTTATTGAGATGCCCCTGTATATACTGCAGGACCTGGGGGTAGAGATATATACTGACTGGGGTATACATATATACTGCAGGCCCCAGGATAGAGATATATACTGACTGGGGTATACATATATACTGCAGGCCCCAGGATAGAGATATATACTGACTGGGGGTATACATATATACTGCAGGCTGAGTGATGTCATGAGCGGGGTACAGAGAAATAGTGCAGGACCTGTTGGCCTGGAGTACAGTTGTGGAGACCCCCCCCCCCCTCTGGCCTGGAGTACAGTTGTGGAGACCCCCCCCCCCCCCTGGCCTGGAGTACAGTTGTGGAGACCCCCCCACTCTCTGGCCTGGAGTACAGTTGTGGAGACCCCCCCCCCCTCTGGCCTGCAGTACAGTTGTGGAGACCCCCCCCCCCCGTGGCCTGGAGTACAGTTGTGGAGACCCCCCCCCCCCCCGTGGCCTGGAGTACAGTTGTGGAGACCCCCCCACCCCCGTGACCTGGAGTACAGTTGTGGAGACCCCCCACCCCCTCTGGCCTGGAGTACAGTTGTGGAGACCCCCCCACTCTCTGGCCTGGAGTACAGTTGTGGAGACCCCCCCCCCCTCTGGCCTGGAGTACAGTTGTGGAGACCCCCCCCGCCCCGTGGCCTGGAGTACAGTTGTGGAGACCCCCCCACCCCCGTGACCTGGAGTACAGCTGTGGAGACCCCCCCACCCCCGTGACCTGGAGTACAGTTGTGGAGACCCCCCCCACCCCCCTCTGACCTGGAGTACAGTTGTGGAGACCCCCCACTCTCTGGCCTGGAGTACAGTTTTGGAGCCCCCCCTCCCCCCGTGAACACTACACCAGCTGCACTCTGCTACATCACTACTGTTAACACTCCAGGCTCTCTCAGGTCTTATACTCCAGTCCCTTAAAGGATCACACAATATCCTGCTACCTGCTGTACTGCGCCGTATACTGGTGACTGTATATGACCTGACTGTAAACCAGTGGGGGACCCTATGTAATGGGGGGTGCAGAACTGACTCGCAGGGGGCGCCCTATGTAATGGGGGAGCAGAACTGTACCCAGCAGACAGCCCTGCAGGGGGCGCCCTATGTAATGGGGGGAGCAGAACTGTACCCAGCAGACAGCCCTGCAGGGGGCGCCCTATGTAATGGGGGGAGCAGAACTGTACCCAGCAGACAGCCCTGCAGGGGGCGCCCTATGTAATGGGGGAGCAGAACTGTACCCAGCAGACAGCCCTGCAGGGGGCGCCCTATGTAATGGGGGGAGAAGAACTGTACCCAGCAGACAGCCCTGCAGGGGGCGCCCTATGTAATGGGGAGAGGAGAACTGTACCCAGCAGACGCCCTGCAGGGGGCGCCCTATGTAATGGGGGGAGCAGAACTGTACCCAGCAGACAGCCCTGCAGGGGGCGCCCTATGTAATGGGGGAGGAGAACTGTACCCAGCAGACAGCCCTGCAGGGGGCGCCCTATGTAATGGGGGGAGGAGAACTGTACCCAGCAGACAGCCCTGCAGGGGGCGCCCTATGTAATGGGGGGGAGGAGAACTGTACCCAGCAGACAGCCCTGCAGGGGGCGCCCTATGTAATGGGGGGAGGAGAACTGTACCCAGCAGACAGCCCTGCAGGGGGCGCCCTATGTAATGGGGGGGAGCAGAACTGTACCCAGCAGACAGCCCTGCAGGGGGCGCCCTATGTAATGGGGGAGCAGAACTGTACCCAGCAGACAGCCCTGCAGGGGGCGCCCTATGTAATGGGGGAGCAGAACTGTACCCAGCAGACAGCCCTGCAGGGGCGCCCCATGTAATGGAGGGAGCAGAACTGTACCCAGCAGACAGCCCTGCAGGGGGCGCCCTATGTAATGGAGGGAGCAGAACTGTACCCAGCAGACAGCCCTGCAGGGGGCGCCCTATGTAATGGGGGGAGCAGAACTGTACCCAGCAGACAGCCCTGCAGGGGGCGCCCTATGTAATGGGGGGGGAGGAGAACTGTACCCAGCAGACAGCCCTGCAGGGGGCGCCCTATGTAATGGGGGGGAGGAGAACTGTACCCAGCAGACAGCCCTGCAGGGGGCGCCCTATGTAATGGGGAGAGGAGAACTGTACCCAGCAGACAGCCCTGCAGGGGGGCGCCCTATGTAATGGGGGGGAGGAGAACTGTACCCAGCAGACGCCCTGCAGGGGGTGCCCTATGTAATGGGGAGAGGAGAACTGTACCCAGCAGACAGCCCTGCAGGGGGCACCCTATGTAATGGGGGGAGGAGAACTGTACCCAGCAGACAGCCCTGCAGGGGGCGCCCTATGTAATGGGGGGGGGAGGAGAACTGTACCCAGCAGACAGCCCTGCAGGGGGCGCCCTATGTAATGGGGAGAGGAGAACTGTACCCAGCAGACAGCCCTGCAGGGGGGCGCCCTATGTAATGGGGGGGGGGAGGAGAACTGTACCCAGCAGACAGCCCTGCAGGGGGCGCCCTATGTAATGGAGGGAGCAGAACTGTACCCAGCAGACGCCCTGCAGGGGGCGCCCTATGTAATGGGGGGGGAGCAGAACTGTACCCAGCAGACAGCCCTGCAGGGGGCGCCCTATGTAATGGGGGGAGGAGAACTGTACCCAGCAGACAGCCCTGCAGGGGGCGCCCTATGTAATGGGGAGAGGAGAACTGTACCCAGCAGACAGCCCTGCAGGGGGCGCCCTATGTAATGGGGGGGAGGAGAACTGTACCCAGCAGACAGCCCTGCAGGGGGCGCCCTATGTAATGGAGGGAGCAGAACTGTACCCAGCAGACGCCCTGCAGGGGGCGCCCTATGTAATGGGGGGAGCAGAACTGTACCCAGCAGACAGCCCTGCAGGGGGCGCCCTATGTAATGGAGGGAGCAGAACTGTACCCAGCAGACGCCCTGCAGGGGGCGCCCTATGTAATGGGGGAGGAGAACTGTACCCAGCAGACAGCCCTGCAGGGGGCGCCCTATGTAATGGGGAGAGGAGAACTGTACCCAGCAGACAGCCCTGCAGGGGGCGCCCTATGTAATGGAGGGAGCAGAACTGTACCCAGCAGACGCCCTGCAGGGGGCGCCCTATGTAATGGGGGAGGAGAACTGTACCCAGCAGACAGCCCTGCAGGGGGCGCCCTATGTAATGGGGGGAGCAGAACTGTACCCAGCAGACAGCCCTGCAGGGGGCGCCCTATGTAATGGGGGGGAGGAGAACTGTACCCAGCAGACAGCCCTGCAGGGGGCGCCCTATGTAATGGAGGGAGCAGAACTGTACCCAGCAGACGCCCTGCAGGGGGCGCCCTATGTAATGGGGGGAGCAGAACTGTACCCAGCAGACAGCCCTGCAGGGGGCGCCCTATGTAATGGGGGGGGGAGGGAACTGTACCCAGCAGACAGCCCTGCAGGGGGCGCCCTATGTAATGGGGGGGGAGGAGAACTGTACCCAGCAGACAGCCCTGCAGGGGGCGCCCTATGTAATGGGGGGGAGGAGAACTGTACCCAGCAGACAGCCCTGCAGGGGGCGCCCTATGTAATGGGGAGAGGAGAACTGTACCCAGCAGACAGCCCTGCAGGGGGCGCCCTATGTAATGGGGGGAGCAGAACTGTACCCAGCAGACAGCCCTGCAGGGGGCGCCCTATGTAATGGGGAGAGGAGAACTGTACCCAGCAGACAGCCCTGCAGGGGGCGCCCTATGTAATGGGGGGAGCAGAACTGTACCCAGCAGACAGCCCTGCAGGGGGGCGCCCTATGTAATGGGGGGAGGAGAACTGTACCCAGCAGACAGCCCTGCAGGGGGCGCCCTATGTAATGGGGGGAGCAGAACTGTACCCAGCAGACAGCCCTGCAGGGGGCGCCCTATGTAATGGGGGGAGGAGAACTGTACCCAGCAGACAGCCCTGCAGGGGGGCGCCCTATGTAATGGGGGGGAGGAGAACTGTACCCAGCAGACAGCCCTGCAGGGGGCGCCCTATGTAATGGGGGGAGGAGAACTGTACCCAGCAGACAGCCCTGCAGGGGGCGCCCTATGTAATGGGGAGAGGAGAACTGTACCCAGCAGACAGCCCTGCAGGGGGCGCCCTATGTAATGGGGGAGCAGAACTGTACCCAGCAGACAGCCCTGCAGGGGGCGCCCTATGTAATGGGGGGAGCAGAACTGTACCCAGCAGACAGCCCTGCAGGGGCGCCCTATGTAATGGGGGGAGGAGAACTGTACCCAGCAGACAGCCCTGCAGGGGGCGCCCTATGTAATGGGGAGAGGAGAACTGTACCCAGCAGACAGCCCTGCAGGGGGCGCCCTATGTAATGGGGGGAGCAGAACTGTACCCAGCAGACAGCCCTGCAGGGGGCGCCCTATGTAATGGGGGGGAGGAGAACTGTACCCAGCAGACAGCCCTGCAGGGGGCGCCCTATGTAATGGGGGGAGGAGAACTGTACCCAGCAGACAGCCCTGCAGGGGGCGCCCTATGTAATGGGGAGAGGAGAACTGTACCCAGCAGACAGCCCTGCAGGGGGCGCCCTATGTAATGGGGGGAGCAGAACTGTACCCAGCAGACAGCCCTGCAGGGGGCGCCCTATGTAATGGGGGGGGAGGAGAACTGTACCCAGCAGACAGCCCTGCAGGGGGCGCCCTATGTAATGGGGGAGCAGAACTGTACCCAGCAGACAGCCCTGCAGGGGGCGCCCTTCCTGTAATTCCCATCCCTCAGATGTCTTATTGATAACTTGCAACAATGGAGAAAATAAATGATAAAAATGAACCAAAATGAACAAATAATAAAACAAACTGAAATAAAGGAGGGGGCGCATCTTACCGGTCTTAGGAGTCAAACTCAAATCTGTGTCTGAAGAGGAGGACTGGCGGCTGTAGGACTTGGAAGGTGAAAAGGAATAGGTTTGGTTTTTCAGAGGGGTGGAGGGTCCGGATGAGTGAATATTGGGGACAAGCTCCTCACTGAAGGGGGTCCTGTCAGAAGAAGGTGGAGAGATATTAAGTCACCCCTGGAATAAATCACATGGGGGAGGGGCCACCATGACTGGGGTGGGGGAGGGGAGGCCACAACTCTCCCAGCGCCTCCAGTTGTCAGTGCCGCACCGCCGGCCAGCGTCTGCCACCAAACACACCCGCAAAATCAGCACAAAAGCAAAAGAAGCAAAAAATCTCCAGGATCGGAAGCCGCAGCCAGACAGAGAAGAGGACGGAGGAGGCAGCGGCGGCGATAGCGGAGTCCTCCGCACTGCCCGGGGCCTACACACGTTTCCTTATCCACCAGCTTGACTATCATGCAGCAGCTACAAGGCGCCAGCTCTACCACTAGGGGTCACTTACCTGCTGCCCCTCTACTGACCCTCAACTAAGAGACAACGGCTCAGGCTGGACCCCTGAAAGTCGGCTCCACTTGTAGATTGCAAATTACACTCCAGTTACATCCAATGCTGCAGTTACACGTCTGATACTCCAGTCCTATCCGGAGCTGCACTGCAGTGATCTGCTGGTTTTTGGTTATCTGCCTGCTGCATAATTCGCTATAGGCACAGTCCTGTGGTCTGAGGTAGAATATGTAAGCTTCAGACTGACTGCAGCTCTGGATGTGACTAAGGTAGGAGACATGATGTAACTCAGGCTAAGCCAATCACTTGTGTGTCTCGTGGTGAATGAGGCCGAGCTGAGGGTCAGTGGAGAGGATTCTGCACACACCTATCCAGGGGTACCCTGCCCGCCTGCCTCTGCCCCGCTCCTGTAAGTGAGCAGTCTCGTACCAGTGTAGATGAGAGTGGGGACAGACACAGAGAAGTTCTGAGTAAGTCGCGAGCCAGAAGCAGTGTGAATAGGGCTGTTGTGAGTCGAGCGATATCCGTGGCTTGGTGGCTGGACCAGCGGAGACCTGGGAGAGGCGGCAGCAACACGAGGAAGAAAAGAGAACAGGACACAAGGTCTAGAGGTTAGGAAGGAATGACTGAGAACTGGTTAGTGGAAGATCCCCAATCCTAGAGACAAGCAAGAAGAAGAGCGCCACACCCTGCACACACCAAGACCGACACCTACACCACACAAGAGAATCACAGGGAGGCCGGGAGGAGTCACCTTATACTGCATTCTATACAACTACCTTACTCCAGAGCTGCGCTCACCATTCTGCTGGTGCAGTCACTGTGTACATACATTACTTATCCTGTATTATACTCCAGAGCTGCACTCACTATTCTGCTGGTGCAGTCACTGTGTACATACATTACATTACTTATCCTGTATTATACTCCAGAGCTGCGCTCACTATTCTGCTGGTGCAGTCACTGTGTACATACATTACATTACTTATCCTGTACTGATCCTGAGTTACATCCTGTATTATACTCCAGAGCAGCGCTCACTATTCTGCTGGTGCAGTCACTGTGTACATACATTACATTACTTATCCTGTATTATACTCCAGAGCTGCGCTCACTATTCTGCTGGTGCAGTCACTGTGTACATACATTACATTACTTATCCTGTACTGATCCTGAGTTACATCCTGTATTATACTCCAGAGCTGCGCTCACTATTCTGCTGGTGCAGTCACTGTGTACATACATTACATTACTTATCCTGTATTATACTCCAGAGCTGCACTCACTATTCTGCTGGTGCAGTCACTGTGTACATACATTACATTACTTATCCTGTATTATACTCCAGAGCTGCGCTCACTATTCTGCTGGTACAGTCACTGTGTACATACATTACATTACTTATCCTGTATTATACTCCAGAGCTGCACTCACTATTCTGCTGGTGCAGTCACTGTGTACATACATTACATTACTTATCCTGTATTATACTCCAGAGCTGCACTCACTATTCTGCTGGTACAGTCACTGTGTACATACATTACTTATCCTGTATTATACTCCAGAGCTGCGCTCACTATTCTGCTGGTGCAGTCACTGTGTACAAACATTACATTACTTATCCTGTATTATACTCCAGAGCTGCGCTCACTATTCTGCTGGTACAGTCACTGTGTACATACATTACTTATCCTGTATTATACTCCAGAGCTGCGCTCACTATTCTGCTGGTACAGTCACTGTGTACATACATTACATTACTTATCCTGTACTGATCCTGAGTTACATCCTGTATTATACTCCAGAGCTGCGCTCACTATTCTGCTGGTACAGTCACTGTGTACATACATTACATTACTTATCCTGTATTATACTCCAGAGCTGCGCTCACTATTCTGCTGGTGCAGTCACTGTGTACATACATTACATTACTTATCCTGTACTGATCCTGAGTTACATCCTGTATTATACTCCAGAGCTGCGCTCACTATTCTGCTGGTGCAGTCACTGTGTACATACATTACATTACTTATCCTGTATTATACTCCAGAGCTGCGCTCACTATTCTGCTGGTGCAGTCACTGTGTACATACATTACATTACTTATCCTGTATTATACTCCAGAGCTGCGCTCACTATTCTATACACACACGTATAACCTGTTTTGCTGTGTGCAGGGTTCATGTTATTATAGCGCCCTCCCCTGGAGGACACGTATTTACATAGAGCTATACTTACTCCTTCAGCTCTTTACATGGGGAGTGGCAGGCTGGTGGGAATGGTGCTGGGTTAGTGAGTTTATCCAGAGTACAGGCGGTTCCTATGGCCCGCACCACCAGCCCAGACTCCCCCTCCAGATCGAAGCACTGCAGGTATCCCACCACGGCGTTGCCTCGCATCTCCAGCACTTTCAGGCCAATCTTCCGCTGCAGTTCACCTGGTGACAATGACAGGACATGGGGATGGAAGTGATTACTACTCAGCGTTTCTGGGCTGGATTGCTGCCCCCTGGTGGTCATGTGCGCATGAAAAATCAAACCAAATACTGTGACACAGTGATGTGTATCTCAGGCATTAGAAAAAGCTGTAAAACCGCCCAAAACATTACTGCAATGTCATATAAACACGGATCCACCCCCGCCCTGCCGCCCCTGACCTCTGACCCTGACGTGCTGGAATGTTTCTTTATTTTTCCTATTTCTGGCAGCTTATAAAAGTGAAGATTGGCGATGATGATGTCAGCGCAGCACAGAAATAACCTTTGTATTATTTATCTGAGGACAACAGACGGGACAAGAGTCCGCCAGAGCTGCGGTGACATAACCAGAATCCTGAACTATAACCGGTGACGAGCGCTCACTCACTGCCAATACATTATATAAGGGGGTAAAGGTCAGGGATAGAGATCTGACCAGTGGGGGGAGCTCTATTACACCCTGACCATAACGCAGATTGTGTCCGTACCCACCTGACATCAGAGAGATCAGCCGCTGTCGCGCCTCATTGGAAGCTCTCGGGGTCCGGATCCGATCGATCCACTGATATTCCGGATCCTCATTCACCACCAGCTCCTCCACAAAGCCGTGGATCACAACCACGCGGTACGACTTTGGGATGGACGTGGCTGGAACAGAAATACATAAGACCGGGTTACGTATAATCTTCAGAATCTGGATGCAATCTCCCTGCAGCTAGAGGGCGCCGCACATATACCTCCCTGCAGCTAGAGGGGGCCGCACATACACCTCCCTGCAGCTAGAGGGGGCCGCACATATACCTCCCTGCAGCTAGAGGGGGCCGCACATATACCTCCCTGCAGCTAGAGGGGGCCGCACATATACCTCCCTGCAGCTAGAGGGGGCCGCACATATACCTCCCTGCAGCTAGAGGGCCCCACACATACACCTCCCTGCAGCTAGAGGGGGCCGCACATATACCTCCCTGCAGCTAGAGGGGGCCGCACATATACCTCCCTGCAGCTAGAGGGGGCCGCACATATACCTCCCTGCAGCTAGAGGGCCCCGCACATATACCTCCCTGCAGCTAGAGGGCGCCGCACATATACCTCCCTGCAGCTAGAGGGCGCCGCACATATACCTCCCTGCAGCTAGAGGGGGCCGCACATATACCTCCCTGCAGCTAGAGGGCGCCGCACATATACCTCCCTGCAGCTAGAGGGGGCCGCACATACACCTCCCTGCAGCTAGAGGGCACAGCACATATACCTCCCTGCAGCTAGAGGGGGCCGCACATATACCTCCCTGCAGCTAGAGGGCCCCGCACATACACCTCCCTGCAGCTAGAGGGCGCCGCACATATACCTCCCTGCAGCTAGAGGGGGCCGCACATACACCTCCCTGCAGCTAGAGGGGGCCGCACATATACCTCCCTGCAGCTAGAGGGGGCCGCACATATACCTCCCTGCAGCTAGAGGGGGCCGCACATATACCTCCCTGCAGCTAGAGGGGGCCGCACATATACCTCCCTGCAGCTAGAGGGCCCCACACATACACCTCCCTGCAGCTAGAGGGGGCCGCACATATACCTCCCTGCAGCTAGAGGGCGCCGCACATATACCTCCCTGCAGCTAGAGGGGGCCGCACATATACCTCCCTGCAGCTAGAGGGGGCCGCACATATACCTCCCTGCAGCTAGAGGGCGCCGCACATACACCTCCCTGCAGCTAGAGGGGGCCACACATATACCTCCCTGCAGCTAGAGGGCGCCGCACATATACCTCCCTGCAGCTAGAGGGCCCCGCACATATACCTCCCTGCAGCTAGAGGGCGCCGCACATATACCTCCCTGCAGCTAGAGGGCGCCGCACATATACCTCCCTGCAGCTAGAGGGGGCCGCACATATACCTCCCTGCAGCTAGAGGGGGCCGCACATATACCTCCCTGCAGCTAGAGGGCCCCGCACATATACCTCCCTGCAGCTAGAGGGGGCCGCACATATACCTCCCTGCAGCTAGAGGGGGCCACACATATACCTCCCTGCAGCTAGAGGGGGCCGCACATACACCTCCCTGCAGCTAGAGGGGGCCACACATATACCTCCCTGCAGCTAGAGGGGGCCGCACATATACCTCCCTGCAGCTAGAGGGCCCCGCACATATACCTCCCTGCAGCTAGAGGGGGCCGCACATATACCTCCCTGCAGCTAGAGGGCCCCGCACATATACCTCCCTGCAGCTAGAGGGCGCCGCACATACACCTCCCTGCAGCTAGAGGGGGCCGCACATACACCTCCCTGCAGCTAGAGGGGGCCGCACATACACCTCCCTGCAGCTAGAGGGCGCCGCACATATACCTCCCTGCAGCTAGAGGGGGCCGCACATATACCTCCCTGCAGCTAGAGGGCGCCGCACATATACCTCCCTGCAGCTAGAGGGGGCCGCACATACACCTCCCTGCAGCTAGAGGGGGGCCGCACATACACCTCCCTGCAGCTAGAGGGCCCCGCACATATACCTCCCTGCAGCTAGAGGGCCCCGCACATATACCTCCCTGCAGCTAGAGGGCGCCGCACATATACCTCCCTGCAGCTAGAGGGCCCCGCACATATACCTCCCTGCAGCTAGAGGGGGCCGCACATATACCTCCCTGCAGCTAGAGGGCGCCGCACATACACCTCCCTGCAGCTAGAGGGGGCCGCACATATACCTCCCTGCAGCTAGAGGGGGCCGCACATATACCTCCCTGCAGCTAGAGGGGGCCGCACATATACCTCCCTGCAGCTAGAGGGCCCCGCACATATACCTCCCTGCAGCTAGAGGGCGCCGCACATATACCTCCCTGCAGCTAGAGGGCGCCGCACATATACCTCCCTGCAGCTAGAGGGCCCCGCACATATACCTCCCTGCAGCTAGAGGGCCCCGCACATATACCTCCCTGCAGCTAGAGGGGGCCGCACATATACCTCCCCTGCAGCTAGAGGGGGCCGCACATATACCTCCCTGCAGCTAGAGGGCGCCGCACATATACCTCCCTGCAGCTAGAGGGGGCCGCACATATTCCTCCCTGCAGCTAGAGGGCGCCGCACATATACCTCCCTGCAGCGAGAGGGGGCCGCACATATACCTCCCTGCAGCTAGAGGGGGCCGCACATATACCTCCCTGCAGCTAGAGGGGGCCGCACATATACCTCCCTGCAGCTAGAGGGGGCCGCACATATACCTCCCTGCAGCTAGAGGGGGCCGCACATATACCTCCCTGCAGCTAGAGGGCCCCGCACATATACCTCCCTGCAGCTAGAGGGGGCCGCACATACACCTCCCTGCAGCTAGAGGGGGCCGCACATACACCTCCCTGCAGCTAGAGGGCACAGCACATATACCTCCCTGCAGCTAGAGGGCCCCGCACATATACCTCCCTGCAGCTAGAGGGGGCCGCACATATACCTCCCTGCAGCTAGAGGGGGCCGCACATATACCTCCCTGCAGCGAGAGGGGGGCCGCACATACACCTCCCTGCAGCTAGAGGGCCCCGCACATATACCTCCCTGCAGCTAGAGGGGGCCGCACATATACCTCCCTGCAGCTAGAGGGGGCCGCACATATACCTCCCTGCAGCTAGAGGGCACAGCACATACACCTCCCTGCAGCTAGAGGGGGCCGCACATATACCTCCCTGCAGCTAGAGGGGGCCACACATATACCTCCCTGCAGCTAGAGGGCGCCGCACATACACCTCCCTGCAGCTAGAGGGCGCCGCACAATTAGCATCCATTAATATCTCTCCCTACCACAAACACAGCTGTATGGACTACTACCCTCATCATGACCCCAGCAGCTGCCCTGAGGACATGTCCGCACGTCACTTACTACAAAAGAACTTGACTCCGCAGGACGATTGTCGAAAGCGATTCAGGTCATTGAATAGATCGACTTTCACCACCACACTGATCTCCCCGCGGATCCCTGCACGAGGAGAGAGAGCGTGACAGGACGCAACGATTAGTACACGACAGGCAGACGGGGGCTAAAAAGAGCGACCAAGTGCACTGCTACATGGTGTAAAGGGCATCGCCAGGATGGGCGGAGCCACACAAAGCGGACCAGGAGGGGGCGGAGCCACACAAAGCCGACCAGGAGGGGGCGGAGCCACACAAAGCCGACCAGGAGGGGGCGGAGCTGCACAAAGCGGACCAGGAGGGGGCGGAGCCAAACAAAGCGGACCAGGAGGGGGCGGAGCCGCACAAAGCGGACCAGGAGGGGGCAGAGAAACACAAAGCGGACCAGGAGGGGGCGGAGCCACACAAAGCGGACCAGGAGGGGGCGGAGCCACACAAAGCAGACCAGGAGGGGGCGGAGCCACACAAAGCCGACCAGGAGGGGGCGGAGCTGCACAAAGCGGACCAGGAGGGGGCGGAGCCGCACAAAGCGGACCAGGAGGGGGCGGAGCCGCACAAAGCGGACCAGGAGGGGGCAGAGAAACACAAAGCGGACCAGGAGGGGGCGGAGCCACACAAAGCGGACCAGGAGGGGGCGGATCTGCACAAAGCGGACCAGGAGGGGGCGGAGCCACACAAAGCGGACCAGGAGGGGGCAGAGAAACACAAAGCGGACCAGGAGGGGGCAAAGCCGCACAAAGCGGACCAGGAGGGGGCGGAGCTACACAAAGCGGACCAGGAGGGGGCGGAGCCGCACAAAGCGGACCAGGAGGGGGCAGAGAAACACAAAGCGGACCAGGAGGGGGCGGAGCCACACAAAGCGGACCAGGAGGGGGCAGAGAAACACAAAGCGGACCAGGAGGGGGCAAAGCCGCACAAAGCAGACAAGGAGGGGGCGGAGCTACACAAAGCGGACCAGGAGGGGGCGGAGCCACACAAAGCGGACCAGGAGGGGGCGGAGCCACACAAAGCAGACCAGGAGGGGGCGGAGCCATACAAAGCGGACCAGGAGGGGGCGGAGCCACACAAAGCGGACCAGGAGGGGGCGGAGCCACACAAAGCGGACCAGGAGGGGGCGGAGCTGCACAAAGAGTACCAGGAGGGGGCAGAGAAACACAAAGCGGACCAGGAGGGGGCGGAGCCACACAAAGCGGACCAGGAGGGGGCGGAGCCACACAAAGCAGACCAGGAGGGGGCGGAGCCACACAAAGCAGACCAGGAGGGGGCGGAGCCATGTGACCTCTACATCAGGCCGCTTCTCACCGTGTATGGTGTCATAGATTGGAAACCACCCGGAGATGACGGTGGCGGCCTCGGTGTACAGTAGAGGGTCGATGTCTATGTACACCTTCCCGATGGCGTCATTGGCGCTGTACGTGTCGTGGTCCAGGACGGTGATCTGTAATGGCTCATCCTGCAAATCCTCATCATCCACCTACAACAGAGAGAGAAGAGGGAGTAAGGGGTTAATGTCTGGTAAAGTATCTGAACCCCCAACACTAACTGCAAAATAAATCATCACCTCAAACTTGAACCATTCGGAGTTCCACTGCGGGTTCAGAGACTTGGGGTACACGTCTGTCTTAAACGTGGTGTTGGCAAACTTCACCTGAAGGGTTAAACAGGAGCAAGGAAAGGGTTAAATGACGGTCTGAGATACAATGTATCCACTCTCTATCCATCAGTGCAGGTACAATGTATCACAATAGCAAATGCAGCTCTGGAAGTGACCGGAGTAGATGATAGAAGTGAAGTATGCGCACAGCTTGGAAGAGATCTGTAAGTCGGAGCCCCGCTATAAGCTGATTATTTGAGGCGCGGAGGACACAGAGGTGACGTCCATGGCTGTGGCTCGCCAGGTATGTGTGCCAGGCAGGGATATAGCCCAGATGGGCACGCCGGCACATGCCCAAACTCCAGCTGTAAGGTGGCGCTCCGACCTTCAGCCCAAAGTCAAACAGAAAAAGAAAAAATACTGTTAGAAAACCTAAGAACAAACGGAGATGAGAAAAATCAAATACTCAAGATTTATCTGGGGACACCCCCACGCCTGCTACACCGCGTAAGCAGCGAGACATCCCCGCGCCTGCTACACCGCCTAAGCAGCGAGACATCCCCACGCCTGCTACACCGCGTAAGCAGCGAGACACCCCCGCGCCTGCTACACCGCGTAAGCAGCGAGACATCCCCGCGCCTGCTACACCGCGTAAGCAGCGAGACATCCCCGCGCCTGCTACACCGCCTAAGCAGCGAGACATCCCCACGCCTGCTACACCGCGTAAGCAGCGAGACACCCCCGCGCCTGCTACACCGCGTAAGCAGCGAGACATCCCCGCGCCTGCTACACCGCGTAAGCAGCGAGACATCCCCGCGCCTGCTACACCGCATAAGCAGAGAGACATCCCCACGCCTGCTACACCGCGTAAGCAGAGAGACATCCCCGCGCCTGCTACAGCGCGTAAGCAGCGAGACATCCCCACGCCTGCTACACCGCCTAAGCAGCGAGACATCCCCGCGCCTGCACACCGCACAAGCAGCGAGACACCCCCGCGCCTGCTACACCGCATAAGCACCGGGGCCCCGCGCCTGCTACAGCGCGTAAGCAGCGAGACATCCCCGTGCCTGCTACACCGCATAAGCAGCGAGACATCCCCGCGCCTGCTACACCGCATAAGCACCGGGGCCCCGCGCCTGCTACACCGCATAAGCAGCGAGACATCCCCGCGCCTGCTACACCGCATAAGCAGCGAGACATCCCCGCGCCTGCTACAGCGCGTAAGCAGCGAGACATCCCCGCGCCTGCTACACCGCATAAGCAGCGAGACATCCCCGCGCCTGCTACACCGCATAAGCAGCGAGACATCCCCGCGCCTGCTACACCGCATAAGCACCGGGGCCCCGCGCCTGCTACACCGCATAAGCAGCGAGACATCCCCGCGCCTGCTACACCGCATAAGCACCGGGGCCCCGCGCCTGCTACACCGCATAAGCAGCGAGACACCCCCGCGCCTGCTACACCGCATAAGCACCGGGGCCCCGCGCCTGCTACACCGCATAAGCAGCGAGACATCCCCGCGCCTGCTACACCACATAAGCACCGGGGCTGCGCGCCTGCTACACCGCAAAAGCACCGGGGCCGCGCGCCTGCTACACCGCAAAAGCAGCGAGACACCCCCCGCGCGCGCTACACAGGGGCACCACGCCAGCTTACGCTCTATACTGTGTATATACAGGAGGACGTGACAGCAGAGCTTACACTCTATACTGTGTATATAAAGGAGGACGTGACAGCAGAGCTTACGCTCTATACTGTGTATATAAAGGAGGACGTGACAGCAGAGCTTACGCTCTATACTGTGCATACACAGGAGGACGTGACAGCAGAGCTTACGCTCTATACTGTGTATATACAGGAGGACGTGACAGCAGAGCTTACGCTCTATACTGTGCGTATACAGGAGGACGTGACAGCAGAGCTTACGCTCTATACTGTGTATATACAGGAGGACGTGACAGCAGAGCTTACGCTCTATACTGTGCATACACAGGAGGACGTGACAGCAGAGCTTACACTCTATACTGTGCATACACAGGAGGACGTGACAGCAGAGCTTACGCTCTATACTGTGCGTATACAGGAGGACGTGACAGCAGAGCTTACACTCTATACTGTGTATATAAAGGAGGACGTGACAGCAGAGCTTACGCTCTATACTGTGTATATACAGGAGGACGTGACAGCAGAGCTTACGCTCTATACTGTGCGTATACAGGAGGACGTGACAGCAGAGCTTACGCTCTATACTGTGCATATACAGGAGGACGTGACAGCAGAGCTTACGCTCTATACTGTGCGTATACAGGAGGACGTGACAGCAGAGCTTACACTCTATACTGTGCGTATACAGGAGGATGTGACAGCAGAGCTTACACTCTATACTGTGCGTATACAGGAGGACGTGACAGCAGAGCTTACGTTCTATACTGTGCGTATACAGGAGGACGTGACAGCAGAGCTTACGCTCTATACTGTGCGTATACAGGAGGACGTGACAGCAGAGCTTACGCTCTATACTGTGTATATACAGGAGGACGTGACAGCAGAGCTTACGCTCTATACTGTGCGTATACAGGAGGACGTGACAGCAGAGCTTACGCTCTATACTGTGCGTATACAGGAGGACGTGACAGCAGAGCTTACGCTCTATACTGTGCGTATACAGGAGGACGTGACAGCAGAGCTTACGCTCTATACTGTGTATATAAAGGAGGACGTGACAGCAGAGCTTACGCTCTATACTGTGCATACACAGGAGGACGTGACAGCAGAGCTTACGCTCTATACTGTGTATATAAAGGAGGACGTGACAGCAGAGCTTACGCTCTATACTGTCCATATACAGGAGGACGTGACAGCAGAGCTTACGCTCTATACTGTGTATATACAGGAGGACGTGACAGCAGAGCTTACGCTCTATACTGTGCGTATACAGGAGGACGTGACAGCAGAGCTTACGCTCTATACTGTGTATATACAGGAGGACGTGACAGCAGAGCTTACGCTCTATACTGTGTATATAAAGGAGGACGTGACAGCAGAGCTTACGCTCTATACTGTGCGTATACAGGAGGACGTGACAGCAGAGCTTACGCTCTATACTGTGTATATACAGGAGGACGTGACAGCAGAGCTTACGCTCTATACTGTGCGTATACAGGAGGACGTGACAGCAGAGCTTACGCTCTATACTGTGCATATACAGGAGGACGTGACAGCAGAGCTTACGCTCTATACTGTGCGTATACAGGAGGACGTGACAGCAGAGCTTACGCTCTATACTGTGCGTATACAGGAGGACGTGACAGCAGAGCTTACGCTCTATACTGTGCGTATACAGGAGGACGTGACAGCAGAGCTTACACTCTATACTGTGCATATACAGGAGGACGTGACGGCAGAGCTTACACTCTATACTGTGCGTATACAGGAGGACGTGACAGCAGAGCTTACGCTCTATACTGTGCGTATACAGGAGGACGTGACAGCAGAGCTTACGCTCTATACTGTGCGTATACAGGAGGACGTGACAGCAGAGCTTACGCTCTATACTGTGCGTATACAGGAGGACGTGACAGCAGAGCTTACGCTCTATACTGTGCGTATACAGGAGGACGTGACAGCAGAGCTTACACTCTATACTGTGCGTATACAGGAGGACGTGACAGCAGAGCTTACGCTCTATACTGTGCGTATACAGGAGGACGTGACAGCAGAGCTTACGCTCTATACTGTGCGTATACAGGAGGACGTGACAGCAGAGCTTACGCTCTATACTGTCCATATACAGGAGGACGTGACAGCAGAGCTTACGCTCTATACTGTCCATATACAGGAGGACGTGACAGCAGAGCTTACGCTCTATACTGTCCATATACAGGAGGACGTGACAGCAGAGCTTACGCTCTATACTGTCCATATACAGGAGGACGTGACAGCAGAGCTTACACTCTCACCTCCACAAAGGCGTCAGTCAGGTCACTGGCCCGATCCATCACTGGTAAATGGCGGCCAGCCACGATCTTGACCTTGAGCTTCCCAGGCATGGCTTATGGTGGAGCGGTCACCTGAGGGAGGGACACGAAAGATACAATGTAGGAGTCACGTACACTCATTAGATATATAGGTCACCCCAGTATATAGCACCTACCTATATACTTATACACTCTCCTCCCTGTATATAAAAAGATAAGGCCGGCCTGTAATTGTCATCATAGGTAAACCTCAACTATGAGAGACAAAATGAGAAAACTAATCCAGAAAATCACATTGTCTGATTTTTAAAGAATTTATTTGCAAATTATGGTGGAAAATAAGTATTTGGTCAATAAGAAAAGTTCCTCTCAATCCTTTGTTCTATCTCCTTTGTTGGCAATGACAGAGGTGAAACGTTTCCTGTAAGTCTTCACAAGGTTGGCACACACTGTTGCTGGTATGTCGGCCCATTCCTCCATGCAGATCTCCTCTAGAGCAGGGATGTTTTGGGGCTGTCGCTGGACAACACGGACTTTCACCTCCCTCCAAGGTTTTCTATGGGGCTGAGATCTGGAGACTGGCTAGGCCACTCCAGGACCTTGTAATGCTTCTTACGAAGCCGCTCCTTCGTTGCCCTGGCGGTGTGCTTGGGATCATTGTCATGCTGAAAGACCCAGCCACGTTTCATCTTCAATGCCCTTGCTGATGGAAGGAGGTTTGCACTCACAATCTCACCATACATGGCCCCATTCATTCTTTCATGTACACGGATCAGTCGTCCTGGTCCCTTTGCAGAGTAACAGCCCCAAAGCATGATGTTGCCCCCCCCATGCTGCACAGTAGGTCTGGTGTTCTCTGGATACAACTCAGCATTCACTCTCCTCCAAACACCACGAGTTGTGTTTCTACCAAACAGTTCTACTTTGGTTTCATCTGACCATATGACATTCTCCCAATACTCTTCTGGAACATCCAAATGCTCTCTGGCAAACTTCAGACGGGCCCGGATATGTACTGGCTTAAGCAGGGGGACACGTCTGGCACTGCAGGATCTGAGTCCCTGGCGGCGTAGTGTGTTACTGACGGTAGCCTTTGTTACGTTAGTCCCAGCTTTCTGCAGGTCACTCACTAGGTCCCCCCCGTGGGGTTCTGGGATTTTTGTGATCATTTTGACCCCACGGGGTGAGATCTTGCGTGGAGCCCCTGATGGAGGGAGATTATCAGTGGTCTTGTATGTCTTCCATTTTCTAATTATTGCTCCCACAGGTGATTTCTTCACACCAAGCTGCTTGCCTATTGCAGATTCAGTCTTCCCAGCCTGGTGCAGGGCTACCATTTTGTTTCTGGTCCTTCCACAGCTCTTTGGTCTTCACCATAGTGGAGTTTGGAGTGTGACTGAGGTTGTGGACAGGAGTCTTTTATACTGATAACAATGTCACACAGGAGCCATTACTACAGGTAATGAGTGGAGGACAGAGGAGCCTCTTAAAGGAGAAGTTACAGGGCTGTGAGACAGAAATCTTGCTTGTTTGTAGGTGACCAAATACTTATTTTCCACCATAATTTGCAAATAAATTCTTTAAAAATCAAACAATGTGATTTTCTGGATTAGTTTTCTCATTTTGTCTCTCATAGTTGAGGTCTACCTATGATGTCACTTACAGGCCGGCCTCATCTTTATAAGTGGGAGAACTTGCACAATTGGTCGCTGACTAAATACTTTTTTTCACCACTGAATATA
>CAMRHE010000743.1:0-75000 GCA_947044405.1 Leptodactylus fallax | reverse complement strand
AATATAGGAGGGAGGAGAGAAGTCATGTAATAATGTGTAATAGTGTAGTAGTAGTATTATTATACCGTACTGACCTGTAATATAGGAGGGAGGAGAGAAGTCATGTAATAATGTGTAATAGTGTAGTAGTATTATTATACCGTACTGACCTGTAATATAGGAGGGAGGAGAGAAGTCATGTAATAATGTGTAATAGTGTAGTAGTAGTATTATTATACCGTACTGACCTGTAATATAGGAGGGAGGAGAGAAGTCATGTAATAATGTGTAATAGTGTAGTAGTAGTATTATTATACCGTACTGACCTGTAATATAGGAGGGAGGAGAGAAGTCATGTAATAATGTGTAATAGTGTAGTAGTGGTATTATTATACCGTACTGACCTGTAATATAGGAGGGAGGAGAGAAGTCATGTAATAATGTGTAATAGTGTAGTAGTGGTATTATTATACCGTACTGACCTGTAATATAGGAGGGAGGAGAGAAGTCATGTAATAATGTGTAATAGTGTAGTAGTAGTATTATTATACCGTACTGACCTGTAATATAGGAGGGAGGAGAGAAGTCATGTAATAATGTGTAATAGTGTAGTAGTAGTATTATTATACCGTACTGACCTGTAATATAGGAGGGAGGAGAGAAGTCATGTAATAATGTGTAATAGTGTAGTAGTAGTATTATTATACCGTACTGACCTGTAATATAGGAGGGAGGAGAGAAGTCATGTAATAATGTGTAATAGTGTAGTAGTAGTATTATTATACCGTACTGACCTGTAATATAGGAGGGAGGAGAGAAGTCATGTAATAATGTGTAATAGTGTAGTAGTAGTATTATTATACCGTACTGACCTGTAATACAGTATACCTAATACTACCATACACTGACTAGTACTGACATATACAGTTGTGCTAAAAAGTTCCCATCCCCCAGTTGTTAATAGCGTGTTTTGCCCCCTTGGAGTCTTTTGTGCTAGTTGTGGACGAGGCTCTTTATTTCCTCAGATGGGTCTCCAGTTCCTGTATATTCCTGGGCTGTCTTGCATGTCCTGCACACTTGAGATCTCCCCAGAGGGGCTCAATGATATTGAGGTCAGGAGACTGAGATGGCCACTCCAGAACCTTCACTCTCTTCTGCTGTAGCCAATGACAGGACGACTTGGCCTTGTGTTTTGGATGGTTGTCATGTTGGAGCGTCCAAGTCCGTCCCATGCGCAGCTTCCTGGCTGGTGAGGGCAGATTTGCCTCCAGTATTTGCTGATAACGCGCTGCTTTCGTCTTTCCTTCAGCTTTGGCCAAGTTTCCTGAGCCTTTGAAGCTCACACATCCCATCATCAGTGATCCACCTCCGGGCCTTACAGTAGGAATGGCGTTCCTTCCATCATAGGCCTTGTTGACACCTCTCCAAATGTAACGTTTATGGTTGGGGCCAAAGAGTACGATTTTTGTCTCATCACTCCAAATGACCTTGTTCCAGAAGTTTTGTGGCTTGTCTCTGTGCTGTTTGGCGTATTGAAGATGAGATTCTTTGTGGGATTTGCGCAGTAATGGCTTTCTTCTGGCAACTCCACCAGGCAGCCCATTTTTCTTCAAGTGCCTCCTTATTGTGCATCTTGTAACAGCCGCACCGATAGTTCTCAGAGAGTCCTGCATTTCAGCTGATGTTATGTGTGGGGGTTTCTTTTTTTTGTTGGTCTACATGACTGTGGTTTGGTTTTTACAGAGCCCCTGAGTTTCCATTTGTTAATCACAGTCTGAACACTGCTGACTGGCATTATCTATTCCTTGGATATCTTTGTGTATCCCTTTCCTGTTTTATACACTACAACTACCTTTCCCGTAGATCCGGGGACAATTCTTTTGCTTTCCCCATGACTCACAATCCAGAAACGTCAGTGACTGAGGAAAGATGCGACAGTCTGTCTGGATCCCAGAAACTCCCTCAGCTTTATGCACACACTGAGGTCACAGGTGAGGAGGTCACAGGTGAGGAGGTCACAGGTGAGGAGGTCACAGGTGAGGAGGTTACCTTTAGTAGCCATTCACACCCCTTTGTGTCGCTTATGAACAGGGGCATTGTGATGTTTTTGGTTGTCATTATGATTTATAAAGAGAAAACCCAGAAGTTTGACGATAAATGGCTTCAGCCAACCACTAACCATGAGGGGAGAAAAAGGTTTTGTGTTATCATCCATATTCTCTGAAAAAAGGCCAAAAAATCTGCCGTGGTATGGAAACTTTTTAGCACATTTGTACCGACTAATACCTCATACTACCATACACTGACTAATACTGCCATATACTTACTAATACCACTATACACTGACAGAAATTTATCGCCATTCTACATACATGGACCATACAATTATTTCAGTTACATAATATTACGCCAGTATTTTATACTGTACACATTTCCACATCCTAATTATATCCCAAATTACGAGGTTGCATCGCCCCACAATGGTGCCCACACCCCGACATATGTCAGATCATCTTAACTAGTCCTGATATGAGATTTGGTAATCAGCCCGGTCACGTGACTGTTGGTGTGATGAGCTGTGTGTTCTTATCAGCAGACAACATGACAGCAACTGTAAGGAGAGGAAGGAAAACATCATTGTATCTAATCCTGCATAGTGTCTATAACATGATACAGTGTAACAGCGAGGTGACATACACAACATGATACAGTGTAACAGCGAGGTGACATACACAACATGATACAGTGTAACAGCGAGGTGACATACACAACACGATACAGTGTAACAGCGAGGTGACATACACAACACGATACAGTGTAACAGCGAGGTGACATACACAACATGATACAGTGTAACAGCGAGGTGACATACACAACATGATACAGTGTAACAGCGAGGTGACATACACAACATGATACAGTGTAACAGGGAGGTGACATACACAACACGATACAGTGTAACAGCGAGGTGACATACACAACATGATACAGTGTAACAGCGAGGTGACATACACAACATGATACAGTGTAACAGCGAGGTGACATACACAACACGATACAGTGTAACAGGGAGGTGACATACACAACATGATACAGTGTAACAGGGAGGTGACATACACAACATGATACAGTGTAACAGCGAGGTGACATACACAACATGATACAGTGTAACAGCGAGGTGACATACACAACATGATACAGTGTAACAGCGAGGTGACATACACAACACGATACAGTGTAACAGCGAGGTGACATACACAACACGATACAGTGTAACAGCGAGGTGACATACACAACACGATACAGTGTAACAGCGAGGTGACATACACAACATGATACAGTGTAACAGGGAGGTGACATACACAACATGATACAGTGTAACAGAGAGGTGACATACACAACATGATACAGTGTAACAGCGAGGTGACATACACAACATGATACAGTGTAACAGCGAGGTGACATACACTACATGATACAATGTAACTGCGAGGTGACATACACAACATGATACAGTGTAACAGCGAGGTGACATACACAACATGATACAGTGTAACAGCCAGGTGACATACACAACATGATACAGTGTAACAGGGAGGTGACATACACAACACGATACAGTGTAACAGCGAGGTGACATACACAACATGATACAGTGTAACAGCGAGGTGACATACACAACACGATACAGTGTAACAGCGAGGTGACATACACAACACGATACAGTGTAACAGCGAGGTGACATACACAACACGATACAGTGTAACAGGGAGGTGACATACACAACACGATACAGTGTAACAGCGAGGTGACATACACAACACGATACAGTGTAACAGCGAGGTGACATACACAACATGATACAGTGTAACAGCGAGGTGACATACACAACATGATACAGTGTAACAGGGAGGTGACATACACAACATGATACAGTGTAACGGAGGTGACATACACAACACGATACAGTGTAACAGCGAGGTGACATACACAACATGATACAGTGTAACAGCGAGGTGACATACACAACATGATACAGTGTAACAGGGAGGTGACATACACAACACGATACAGTGTGACAGGGAGGTGACATACACAACATGATACAGTGTAACAGTCATTATCTGATCACCTTATTACAGTTACATATAGAATAATTTTCCATATACATCATAGGCAAACATAATACATTACTTATCCTGTACTGATCCTGTATTATACTCCAGAGCTGCACTCACTATTCTGCTGGTACAGTCACTGTGTACATACATTACATTACTTATCCTGTATTATACTCCAGAGCTGCGCTCACTATTCTGCTGGTGCAGTCACTGTGTACATACATTACATTACTTATCCTGTATTATACTCCAGAGCTGCACTCACTATTCTGCTGGTGCAGTCACTGTGTACATATATTACATTACTTATCCTGTATTATACTCCAGAGCTGCACTCACTATTCTGCTGGTGCAGTCACTGTGTACATATATTACATTACTTATCCTGTATTATACTCCAGAGCTGCGCTCACTATTCTGCTGGTGCAGTCACTGTGTACATACATTACATTACTTATCCTGTATTATACCCCAGAGCTGCACTCACTATTCTGCTGGTACAGTCACTGTGTACATACATTACATTACTTATCCTGTATTATACCCCAGAGCTGCACTCACTATTCTGCTGGTACAGTCACTGTGTACATACATTACATTATACTTATCCTGTATTATACTCCAGAGCTGCGCTCACTATTCTGCTGGTGCAGTCACTGTGTACATACATTACATTACTTATCCTGTATTATACTCCACAGCTGCACTCACTATTCTGCTGGTACAGTCACTGTGTACATACATTACATTACTTATCCTGTATTATAGTCCAGAGCTGCGCTCACTATTCTGCTGGTACAGTCACTGTGTACATACATTACATTACTTATCCTGTACTATACTCCAGAGCTGCACTCACTATTCTGCTGGTGCAGTCACTGTGTACATACATTACATTACTTATCCTGTACTGATCCTGAGTTACATCCTGTATTATACTCCAGAGCTGCGCTCACTATTCTGCTGGTGCAGTCACTTTGTACATACAGTCATGGCCAAAAGTTTTGAGAATGATACAAATATTAATTTTTACAAAGTCTACTGCTTCAGTTTTTCTAATGGCAATTTGCATATACTCCAGAATGTTATAAAGAGTGATCAGCTTAACAGCAATTACTTGCAAAGTCAATATTTGCCTAGAAAATGAACTTTATCCCCCAAAACACATTTCAACATCATTGCAGCCCTGCCTTAAAAGGACCACCTAACATCGTTTCAGTGATTGCTCCATTAACACAGGTGTGGGTGTTGATGAGGACAGGGCTGGAGATCAATCTGTCATGATTAAGTAAGAATGACACCACTGGACACTTTAAAAGGAGGCTGGTGCTTGCCATCATTGTTTCTCTTCTGTTAACCATGGTTATCTCTAAAGAAACACGTGCAGTCATCATTGCACTGCACAAAAATGGCCTAACTGGGAAGAGTATTGCAGCTAGAAAGATTGCACCTCAGTCAACAATCTATCGCATCATCAAGAACTTCAAGGAGAGAGGTTCCATTGGTGCCAAAAAGGCTCCAGGGCGCCCAAGAAAGACCAGCAAGCGGCAGGACCGTCTCTTAAAAGTGTTTCAGCTGCGGGATGGGGCTACCAGCAGTGCAGAGCTTGCTGAGGAATGGCAGCAGGCAGGTGTGAGTGCATCTGCACGCACTGTGAGGCGGAGACTCTTGGAGCAAGGCCTGGTCTCAAGGAGGGCAGCAAAGAAGCCACTTCTCTCCAGAAAAAACATCAGGGACAGACTGATATTCTGCAAAAGGTACAGGGAGTGGACTGCTGAGGACTGGGGGAAAGTCATTTTCTCTGATGAATCCCCTTTTCCATTGTTTGGAACATCTGGAAAACAGCTTAATCGGAGAAGAAGAGGTGAGCGCTACCACCAGTCTTGTCTCATGCCAACTGTAAAGCATCCTGAAACCATTCATGTGTGGGGTTGCTTCTCAGCCAAGGGAATCGGCTCTCTCACAGTCTTGCCATGAATAAAGAATGGTACCAGAATGTCCTCCAAGAGCAACTTCTCCCAACCGTCCAAGAGCAGTTTGGCGCTCAACAATGCCTTTTCCAGCATGATGGAGCACCTTGCCATAAAGCAAAGGTGATAACTAAATGGCTCAGGGAACAAAACATAGAGATTTTGGGTCCATGGCCTGGAAACTCCCCAGATCTTAATCCCATTGAGAACTTGTGGTCAATCATCAAGAGACGGGTGGACAAACAAAAACCAACAAATTCAGACAAAATGAAAGCATTGATTCTGCAAGAATGGACTGCTATCAGTCAGGATTTGGTCCAGAAGTTGATTGAGAGCATGCCAGGGAGAATTGCAGAGGTCCTGAAGAAGAAGGGTCAACACTGCAAATATTGACTTGCTGCATTAACTCATTCTAAGTGTCAATATAAGCTTCTGTTACTCATAATATGAATGCAATTCTATTTCTGTATGTGATAAAAACATCTGACAAACACACATAAAAACCAGAGGGCAGCAGATCATGTGAAAATACAATATTTGTGTCATTCTCAAAACTTTTGGCCATGACTGTACATTACATTACTTATCCTGTATTATACTCCAGAGCTGCACTCACTATTCTGCTGGTGCAGTCACTGTGTACATACATTACATTACTTATCCTGTATTATACTCCAGAGCTGCGCTCACTATTCTGCTGGTGCAGTCACTGTGTACATACATTACATTACTTATCCTGTATTATACTCCAGAGCTGCGCTCACTATTCTGCTGGTGCAGTCACTGTGTACATACATTACATTACTTATCCTGTATTATACTCCAGAGCTGCGCTCACTATTCTGCTGGTGCAGTCACTGTGTACATACATTACTTATCCTGTACTGATCCTGAGTTACATCCTGTATTATACTCCAGAGCTGCGCTCACTATTCTGCTGGTGCAGTCACTGTGTACATACATTACATTACTTATCCTGTACTGATCCTGAGTTATATCCTGTATTATACTCCAGAGCTGCGCTCACTATTCTGCTGGTGCAGTCACTTTGTACATACATTACATTACTTATCCTGTACTGATCCTGAGTTACATCCTGTATTATACTCCAGAGCTGCGCTCACTATTCTGCTGGTGCAGTCACTGTGTACATACATTACATTACTTATCCTGTATTATACTCCAGAGCTGCACTCACTATTCTGCTGATACAGTCACTGTGTATATACATTACATTACTTATCCTGTACTGATCCTGAGTTACATCCTGTATTCTACTCCAGAGCTGCGCTCACTATTCTGCTGGTGCAGTCACTGTGTACATACATTACATTACTTATCCTGTATTATACTCCAGAGCTGCGCTCACTATTCTGCTGGTACAGTCACTGTGTACATACATTACATTACTTATCCTGTACTGATCCTGAGTTACATCCTGTATTATACTCCAGAGCTGCGCTCACTATTCTGCTGGTACAGTCACTGTGTACATACATTACATTACTTATCCTGTATTATACTCCAGAGCTACACTCACTATTCTGCTGGTGCAGTCACTGTGTACATACATTACATTACTTATCCTGTATTATACTCCAGAGCCGCACTCACTATTCTGCTGGTACAGTCACTGTGTACATACATTACATTACTTATCCTGTATTATACTCCAGAGCTGCGCTCACTATTCTGCTGGTGCAGTCACTGTGTACATACATTACATTACTTATCCTGTATTATACTCCAGAGCTGTACTCACTATTCTGCTGGTGCAGTCACTGTGTACATACATTACATTACTTATCCTGTACTGATCCTGAGTTACATCCTGTATTATACTCCAGAGCTGCGCTCACTATTCTGCTGGTGCAGTCACTGTGTACATACATTACATTACTTATCCTGTATTATACTCCAGAGCTGCGCTCACTATTCTGCTGGTGCAGTCACTGTGTACATACATTACATTACTTATCCTGTATTATACTCCAGAGCTGTACTCACTATTCTACTGGTGCAGTCACTGTGTACATACATTACATTACTTATCCTGTACTGATCCTGAGTTACATCCTGTATTATACTCCAGAGCTGTGCTCACTATTCTGCTGGTGCAGTCACTGTGTACATACATTACATTACTTATCCTGTATTATACTCCAGAGCTGCGCTCACTATTCTGCTGGTACAGTCACTGTGTACATACATTACATTACTTATCCTGTACTGATCCTGAGTTACATCCTGTATTATACTCCAGAGCTGCGCTCACTATTCTGCTGGTGCAGTCACTGTGTACATACATTACATTACTTATCCTGTACTGATCCTGAGTTATATCCTGTATTATACTCCAGAGCTGCGCTCACTATTCTGCTGGTACAGTCACTGTGTACATACATTACATTACTTATCCTGTATTATACTCCAGAGCTGCGCTCACTATTCTGCTGGTGCAGTCACTTTGTACATACATTACATTACTTATCCTGTACTGATCCTGAGTTACATCCTGTATTATACTCCAGAGCTGCACTCACTATTCTGCTGATACAGTCACTGTGTACATACATTACATTACTTATCCTGTATTATACTCCAGAGCTGCACTCACTATTCTGCTGGTACAGTCACTGTGTACATACATTACATTACTTATCCTGTACTGATCCTGAGTTATATCCTGTATTATACTCCAGAGCTGCGCTCACTATTCTGCTGGTGCAGTCACTTTGTACATACATTACATTACTTATCCTGTACTGATCCTGAGTTACATCCTGTATTATACTCCAGAGCTGCACTCACTATTCTGCTGATACAGTCACTGTGTACATACATTACATTACTTATCCTGTATTATACCCCAGAGCTGCGCTCACTATTCTGCTGGTACAGTCACTGTGTACATTACATTACTTATCCTGTACTGATCCTGAGTTACATCCTGTATTATACTCCAGAGCTGCGCTCACTATTCTGCTGGTGCAGTCACTGTGTACATACATTACATTACTTATCCTGTATTATACTCCAGAGCTGCGCTCACTATTCTGCTGGTGCAGTCACTGTGTACATACATTACATTACTTATCCTGTATTATACTCCAGAGCTGCGCTCACTATTCTGCTGGTACAGTCACTGTGTATATACATTACATTACTTATCCTGTATTATACTCCAGAGCTGCGCTCACTATTCTGCTGGTGCAGTCACTGTGTACATACATTACATTACTTATCCTGTATTATACTCCAGAGCTGCGCTCACTATTCTGCTGGTACAGTCACTGTGTATATACATTACATTACTTATCCTGTATTATACTCCAGAGCTGCACTCACTATTCTGCTGATACAGTCACTGTGTACATACATTACATTACTTATCCTGTACTGATCCTGAGTTACATCCTGTATTATACTCCAGAGCTGCGCTCACTATTCTGCTGGTGCAGTCACTGTGTACATACATTACATTACTTATCCTGTATTATACTCCAGAGCTACACTCACTATTCTGCTGGTGCAGTCACTGTGTACATACATTACATTACTTATCCTGTATTATACTCCAGAGCTGCGCTCACTATTCTGCTGGTACAGTCACTGTGTACATACATTACATTACTTATCCTGTATTGTACTCCAGAGCTGCGCTCACTATTCTGCTGGTGCAGTCACTGTGTACATACATTACATTACTTATCCTGTATTATACTCCAGAGCCGCACTCACTATTCTGCTGGTACAGTCACTGTGTACATACATTACTTATCCTGTATTATACCCCAGAGCTGCGCTCACTATTCTGCTGGTACAGTCACTGTGTACATACATTACATTACTTATCCTGTATTATACTCCAGAGCTGCACTCACTATTCTGCTGGTACAGTCACTGTGTACATACATTACATTACTTATCCTGTACTGATCCTGAGTTACATCCTGTATTATACTCCAGAGCTGCGCTCACTATTCTGCTGGTACAGTCACTGTGTACATACATCACATTACTTTTCCTGTATTATACTCCAGAGCTGCACTCACTATTCTGCTGGTGCAGTCACTGTGTACATACATTACATTACTTATCCTGTATTATACTCCAGAGCTGCGCTCACTATTCTGCTGGTACAGTCACTGTGTACATACATTACATTACTTATCCTGTATTATACTCCAGAGCTGCGCTCACTATACTGCTGGTGCAGTCACTGTGTACATACATTACATTACTTATCCTGTATTATACTCCAGAGCTGCACTCACTATTCTGCTGGTGCAGTCACTGTGTACATACATTACATTACTTATCCTGTACTGATCCTGAGTTACATCCTGTATTATACTCCAGAGCTGCGCTCACTATTCTGCTGGTGCAGTCACTGTGTACATACAGTACATTATATTACTTATCCTGTACTGATCCTGAGTTACATCCTGTATTATACTCCAGAGCTGCGCTCACTATTCTGCTGGTGCAGTCACTGTGTACATACAGTACATTATATTACTTATCCTGTACTGATCCTGAGTTACATCCTGTATTATACTCCAGAGCTGCGCTCACTATTCTGCTGGTGCAGTCACTGTGTACATACATTACATTACTTATCCTGTATTATACTCCAGAGCTGCACTCACTATTCTGCTGGTGCAGTCACTGTGTACATACATTACATTACTTATCCTGTATTATCCTCCAGAGCTGCGCTCACTATTCTGCTGGTACAGTCACTGTGTACATACATTACATTACTTATCCTGTACTGATCCTGAGTTACATCCTGTATTATACCCCAGAGCTGCGCTCACTATTCTGCTGGTACAGTCACTGTGTACATACATTACATTACTTATCCTGTATTATACTCCAGAGCTGCCCTCACTATTCTGCTGGTGCAGTCACTGTGTACATACATTACATTACTTTTCCTGTATTATACTCCAGAGCTGCGCTCACTATTCTGCTGGTGCAGTCACTGTGTACATATGATTTGGGCTTGTGACAAGACAAGGACCCTTAGTAGTAGTCAGTAGTATACAGGTACAGCGCCCCCTGCGGCGGCTCCACATGACTCTCAGGAATGCGGCGACTACACACACGTCAGGGGTTCTGTCTTTACATCTTCTTAGTTTGATTTATTGTAGCATAATATTTTTGAGACAGGAACGCCTCAGGAGCCTTAGCTCATCCGTAACCTGTGACCCCTAGACAACGCCCATAGGAAGCCCTGCGCGGGGCGGGGCGCTGGTGACACCCGGCTGGAGCTCTTCCAGGTTGCTGTCAGGGTAACTAATGTATTTGGAGAGGTTCTGGCTGGTCGTGCCGGGCGACCGCTCTGTTGACTTTTCATAGGATAATGAGGTCTCGCTGTAAGCAAAGCAGCTTTAATTCTGGGCAAATTAAAGGGACGGGACACCTGTAGTGTCCTCGCTGCATACAAGCTATTGCTCGCTGTTATCCGCTATTGCAGCTAGGGCAAGGCTGTAGGACAGGTGTGTCCAGTTAGGACATGGCAGGTTTTCCCAGTGGATTTGTCTATTTTCGCTGCAGGATTTGCAGCAGGAGATATCGTGGTCTGATCTCTGCCGTGTTCACACAATCAGGATTGGACAATCCCCACCATCATCTGCATCAGATCCCGTGGTAATCCGCTTCCCCCCCCCCCCGCACTTGTCAGTGGGGTTGTGTTACCCTGATCACATTGATCCTTACAGAGTGACAAAAAAAAAAATCTCTATTGTACTTATCACAGATTCTGCATCGAAGAGCCGTCAGCTTGTCACCAGGAAGATTGTCACCACTGAGTAGGATGAACCTCAGAGCAGATCCGTGACATCGCACTGCACAGCCACGACACAGCACAGCCGACAAACACTGCACAGCCACGACACAGCACAGCCGACACACACTGCACAGCCACGACACAGCACAGCCGACACACACTGCACAGCCACGACACAGCACAGCCACGACATACACTGCACAGCCACGACACAGCACAGCCGACACACACAGCCACGACACAGCACAGCCGACACACACAGCACAGCCACGACACAGCACAGCCGACACACACTGCACAGCCACGACACAGCACAGCCGACACACACTGCACAGCCATGACACAGCACAGCCACGACACACAGCACAGCCACGACACACAGCACAGCCGACACACATTGCACAGCCACGACACAGCACAGCCGACACACACTGCACAGCCACGACACAGCACAGCCGACACACACAGCCACGACACAGCACAGCCGACACACACAGCCACGACACAGCACAGCCGACACGCACAGCCACGACACAGCACAGCCGACACACACTGCACAGCCACGACACACAGCACAGCCACGACACAGCACAGCCGACACACAAAGCCACGACACAGCACAGCCGACACACACAGCACAGCCACGACACAGCACAGCCGACACACACTGCACAGCCACGACACAGCACAGCCGACACACACTGCACAGCCATGACACAGCACAGCCACGACACACAGCACAGCCACGACACACAGCACAGCCGACACACATTGCACAGCCACGACACAGCACAGCCGACACACACTGCACAGCCACGACACAGCACAGCCGACACACACTGCACAGCCGACACACACTGCACAGCCACGACACAGCACAGCCGACACACACTGCACAGCCACGACACAGCACAGCCGACACACACTGCACAGCCACGACACAGCACAGCCGACACACACTGCACAGCCACGACACAGCACAGCCGACACACACTGCACAGCCATGACACAGCACAGCCACGACACACAGCACAGCCACGACACACAGCACAGCCGACACACATTGCACAGCCACGACACAGCACAGCCGACACACACTGCACAGCCACGACACAGCACAGCCGACACACACTGCACAGCCGACACACACTGCACAGCCACGACACAGCACAGCCGACACACACTGCACAGCCACGACACAGCACAGCCGACACACACTGCACAGCCACGACACAGCACAGCCGACACACACTGCACAGCCACGACACAGCACAGCCGACACACACTGCACAGCCATGACACAGCACAGCCACGACACACAGCACAGCCACGACACACAGCACAGCCGACACACATTGCACAGCCACGACACAGCACAGCCGACACACACTGCACAGCCACGACACAGCACAGCCGACACACACTGCACAGCCGACACACACTGCACAGCCACGACACAGCACAGCCGACACACACTGCACAGCCACGACACAGCACAGCCGACACACACTGCACAGCCACGACACAGCACAGCCGACACACACTGCACAGCCACGACACAGCACAGCCGACACACACTGCACAGCCACGACACAGCACAGCCACGACATACACTGCACAGCCACGACACAGCACAGCCGACACACACAGCCACGACACAGCACAGCCGACACACACAGCACAGCCACGACACAGCACAGCCGACACACACTGCACAGCCACGACACAGCACAGCCGACACACACTGCACAGCCATGACACAGCACAGCCACGACACACAGCACAGCCACGACACACAGCACAGCCGACACACATTGCACAGCCACGACACAGCACAGCCGACACACACTGCACAGCCACGACACAGCACAGCCGACACACACTGCACAGCCGACACACACTGCACAGCCGACACACACTGCACAGCCACGACACAGCACAGCCGACACACACAGCACAGCCACGACACAGCACAGCCGACACACACTGCACAGCCACGACACACAGCACAGCCACGACACAGCACAGCCACGACACACAGCACAGCCACGATACAGCACAGCCATGACACAGCACAGCCACGATACAGCACAGCCATGACACACAGCACAGTCACAATACAGCACACAGCACAGCCACGATAGAGGATTCTGGAGTAGGACAGGGAGGGAACGTCTGGAGGGAGGACAGAGGAGTCTGGAGGAGGACAGAGGGGTCTGGAGGAGGACAGAGGAGTCTGGAGGGAGGACAGAGGGGTCTGGAGGGAGGACAGAGGGGTCTGGAGGGAGACAGAGGGGTCTGGAGGGGGACAGAGGGGTCTGGAGGTTATAGAGAGGTCTGGAGGGAGGACAGAGGGGCCTGGAGGGAGGACAGGGGGGTCTGGAGGAGGACAGAGGGGTCTGGAGGGAGACAGAGGGGTCTGGATAGGGACAGAGGGGTCTGGAGGTTATAGAGGAGTCTGGAGGGAGGACAGAGGGGTCTGGAGGGGAACAGAGGGGTCTGGAGGGAGGACAGAGGGGTCTGGAGGGAGGACAGAGGGGTCTGGAGGGAGGACAGAGGGGTCTGGAGGGAGGACAGAGGGGTCTGGAGGGAGACAGAGGGGTCTGGAGGGAGGACAGAGGGGTCTGGAGGGAGGACAGAGGGGTCTGGAGGGAGGACAGAGGGGTCTGGAGGGAGACAGAGGGGTCTGGAGGAGGACAGAGGAGTCTGGAGGGAGGACAGAGGAGTCTGGAGGGAGGACAGAGGGGTCTGGAGGGAGGACAGAGGGGTCTGGAGGGAGGACAGAGGGGTCTGGAGGGAGGACAGAGGAGTCTGGAGGGAGGACAGAGGGGTCTGGAGGGAGGACAGAGGGGTCTGGAGGGGGACAGAGGGGTCTGGAGGAGGACAGAGGAGTCTGGAGGGAGGACAGAGGAGTCTGGAGGGAGGACAGAGGGGTCTGGAGGGAGGACAGAGGGGTCTGGAGGGAGGACAGAGGAGTCTGGAGGGAGGACAGAGGGGTCTGGAGGGAGACAGAGGGGTCTGGAGGAGGACAGAGGAGTCTGGAGGGAGGACAGAGGAGTCTGGAGGGAGGACAGAGGAGTCTGGAGGGAGGACAGAGGGGTCTGGAGGGAGGAAAGAGGGGTCTGGAGGGAGACAGAGGAGGCTGGAGGAGGACAGAGGAGTCTGGAGGGAGGACAGAGGAGTTTGCTTCTGAGCCTGCACATAATTGTATGTGAGCTATACAGATACATCAGGCAGGAGAGATTTGAGCTGCTGATGTGTACATCACACAGAGGATTTTATACACAGATACACTGTAACGTATCTTCACCTGTAACAGGTAATAGGTTAGGACTGTTTTTCAGGCTCTGGCTGTTTCTGTTCACTGACAGCAGCAGAGGTAATAGAGAAGCACCTCATATAATTGACGTCTCCATTCATTGCTTGATATGATGATTTCTGCTCATACAGGAGAAGGTTTACTGAAATTCTGCCAATTCATTAATAAAGGATCAGGAGGGGATAATCCTGGCTGCGGGGTCAGATGTCACCTGACCAGACGGGGAACTGGAGATGACACTATTGGTGTGATTTACAGCTCTGGAGGCCTCGTCTCATATAATTCAGCACTGATGAGAATTGTGCATCCTCTTCTGCCGGACCCTCCCGGTCACATCACTGTGTCACAGCCTTGGTCACACAGGACAAGGACAGAACATGTGCCCGCGGCGTGTCTCAGGAGCGCAGCCAATGACAGAGGTGATGGGGCTTCAGTGTTCTTGGCGCTGCTCCAGAAGACTCAGGGCCGCCGTCTGCAGCCGCAATGATCCGCACGCTGCTGAGGTTACGTGGCCACTTTTATCAAGTGATAAAAGCATCTATAGGATGCCGACGATGTTAGAAGTGCCCGTCCCATCGGGCTCACAGTCTATATCCAAAATGAACCTTCTAGGATGTTCTTGGAGCGTCTCGCTGTTTACCAGCTCAGGCATCTTGCGCCCCAAGGAGGAGCCGGTTCAGGGAGTCTGCGGTGACATTAACAACCAGCTCAGCTCTGAAATAAGAAAGATACAAGAGGATTATTGAGTCTTGGGATGAGCCGCCGCCCCTGAGTAGAGATTTGGCGTGATGAACCCCTCTACAGCGCTCTTGGTTTGGAGAAGAGTATTGGGACGTGTTCACATTCCACCTCCAGGAGCTTTTATCCCATTCTACACCCACAGACATTAATTTTTAGGATCTGTCTGTGGGAGGTTTTGTCCCCTTATCCATTTGTGAGGTCAGGCCCTGATGCTGGACATTGAGGGGTCCCGGCTGACCATCTCTAGTTAATCCTTAGCTGTTGGTTGGGGCTCTGTGCTTCACCAAACTCCCCCAACCATGTCTTTCTGGACCTTGTGCACTGGGGCACAGTCATGCTGGAACAGAAGAGAAGCCTTCCCCGAACTGTACCCACAAACATGGAAGCGACAATTGTCCACAATGTCTTGATCTGCTGAAGGATTAGGATTTCCCTTCACTGGACCTAAGAGCTTGCGCTTCATAGCCAAGTCATTGCGGTTCCTTCCACTATTCAATAATAGCACACACAGATGAGGGCGGAATATCCAGGAGGAAGGAAGCTATACCCTGTCAGCCATATTGGACTGGTATCCCTGCCATTTGGGCTCCAACAAGTCTGTATGAAGTCACCCCTCTGTCAACTCCGCCTGTCCACCAATCACAGTGGTAAACCCTGCGTCCCTGTCGCACTGCAGAGATATGGCGGCATCTGTAACGTGTCAAGGACCACAGTATGGCGGACACAGAGACATAACTGTAAGGGCTCCAGGACCTGCTACTACCCGCAAGCAGTTACTCTGTGGGTGCCATCTATGGGGTCCGGGGCTGGCAGTAGCGCAGCAGTGATGCAGCTTGTAGTGTCCACCACCAGGATACACCTTGTTGGACCAGTTGATTTACTTTCTGGCTTTCTCTTGCTGGCGGTGGATTGTCTTCATGTTTATTAGGAGGAGATACAAATACAACAGATAACACTCCACCTGCGCCAGGACATGGACACAGAGCGCAGCAGCTAGAGCAAGTACACGTGGAGACGCCGCCGTCACATGGACACCGAGAACTACACCTAGAAGTGACTGTGCTGCAGGCCTGTATCATGTGCAACCAAGAGACTGCTCCAGGGCAATGACTGCAGAGACACAGAGGAAGAGAGAGGAGGGAGGGCAGAGGAGAAGAGACAGAGGAGATGAGAGAGGAAGAGACAGAGGAAGAGAGAGGAGGGGGCAGAGGAGATGAGAGAGGAGGGGGGCAGAGGAGAAGAGACAGAGGAGATGAGAGAGGAGGGGGCAGAGGAGAAGAGACAGAGAAGATGAGAGAGGAAGAGACAGAGGAGAAAAGAGGAGGGGGCAGAGGAGAAGAGACAGAGGAGATGAGAGAGGAGGGGGCAGAGGAGAAGAGACAGAGAAGATGAGAGAGGAAGAGACAGAGGAGAAAAGAGGAGGGGGCAGAGGAGAAGAGACAGAGGAGATGAGAGAGGAGGGGGCAGAGGAGAAGAGACAGAGAAGATGAGAGAGGAAGAGACAGAGGAGAAAAGAGGAGGGGGCAGAGGAGAAGAGACAGAGGAGATGAGAGAGGAGGGAGGGCAGAGGAGAAGAGACAGAGGAGATGAGAGAGGAAGAGACAGAGGAGGGGGGCAGAGGAGAAGAGACAGAGGAAGAGAGAGGAGGGTCCAGAGGAGAAGAGACAGAGGAAGAGAGAGGAGGGGCCAGAGGAGAAGAGACAGAGGAAGAGAGAGGAGGGGCCAGAGAAGAAGAGACAGAGGAAGAGAGAGGAGGGGGCAGAGGAGAAGAGAGAGGAGAGGGCAGAGGAGAAGAGACAGAGGAGATGAGAGAGGAAGAGACAGAGGAAGAGAGAGGAGGGGGCAGAGGAGATGAGAGAGGAGGGGACAGAGGAGAAGAGACAGGAGATGAGAGAGGAAGAGAGAGGAGGGGGCAGAGGAGATGAGAGGAGGGGGCAGAGGAGAAGAGAGAGGAAGAGACAGAGGAGAAAAGAGAGGAGGGGACAGAGGAGATGAGAGAGGAGGGGACAGAGGAGAAGAGACAGGAGATGAGAGAGGAAGAGAGAGGAGGGGACAGAGGAGATGAGAGGAGGGGGCAGAGGAGAAGAGACAGAGGAGAAGAGAGAGGAAGAGACAGAGGAGAAAAGAGAGGAGGGGACAGAGGAGATGAGAGAGGAGGGGGCAGAGGAGAAGAGACAGAGGAAGAGAGAGGAGGGGCCAGAGGAGAAGAGACAGAGGAAGAGAGAGGAGGAGGGAAGAGGAGAAGAGACAGAGGAAGAGAGAGGAGGGAGGGCAGAGGAGAAGAGACAGAGGAAGAGAGAGGAGGGAGGGCAGAGGAGAAGAGACAGAGGAGATGAGAGAGGAAGAGACAGAGGAGAAGAAAGAGGAGGGGCCAGAGGAGAAGAGACAGGAAGAGAGAGGAGGGGCCAGAGGAGAAGAGACAGAGGAAGAGAGAGGAGGAGGGAAGAGGAGAAGAGACAGAGGAAGAGAGAGGAGGGAGGGCAGAGGAGAAGAGACAGAGGAAGAGAGAGGAGGGAGGGCAGAGGAGAAGAGACAGAGGAGATGAGAGAGGAAGAGACAGAGGAGAAGAAAGAGGAGGGGCCAGAGGAGAAGAGACAGGAAGAGAGAGGAGGGGCCAGAGGAGAAGAGACAGAGGAAGAGAGAGGAGGGGGCAGAGGAGAAGAGACAGAGGAAGAGAGAGGAGGGGCCAGAGGAGAAGAGACAGAGGAAGAGAGAGGAGGGGCCAGAGAAGAAGAGATAGAGGAAGAGAGAGGAGGGGGCAGAGGAGAAGAGACAGAGGAAGAGAGAGGAGGGGGCAGAGGAGAAGAGACAGAGGAAGAGAGAAAAGGGGGGAAGAGGAGAAGAGACAGAGGAAGAGAGAGGAGGGGGCAGAGGAGAAGAGACAGAGGAAGAGAGAGCAGAGGGAGAAGAGGAGATGAGAGAGGAGGGGGGCAGAGGAGAAGAGACAGAGGAAGAGAGAGGAGGGGGGGGAGAGGAGAAGAGAGAGGAAGAGACAGGAGAAGAGAGAGGAGGTGGGCAATGGAGAAGAGACAGAGGAGATGAGAGAGGAGGGGGCAGAGGAGAAGAGAGAGGAAGAGACAGAGGAGAAGAGAGAGGAGGTGGGCAATGGAGAAGAGACAGAGGAAGAGAGAGGAGGGGGCAGAGGAGATGAGAGAGAGGAGGGGCAGAGGAGAAGAGACAGGAGATGAGAGAGAGAGGAAGAGGCAGAGGAAAAGAGACAGAGGAGATGAGAGAGAGGAGGGGGAGAAGAGACAGAGGAAGAGAGAGGAGGGGGCAGAAGAGAAGAGACAGAGGAGATGAGAGAGGAAGAGAGGAGGGGTTAGAGGAGAAGAGACAGAGGAGATGAGAGAGAGGAAGAGAGGAGGGGACAGAGGAGAAGAGACAGAAGAGATGAGAGAGGAAGAGACAGAGGAGATGAGAGAGGAGGGGGGCAGAGGAGAAGAGACAGAGGAGATGAGAGAGAGGAGGGGGTAGAGGAGAAGAGAGAGGAGGGGGCAGAGGAGGGGAGAAGAGACAAAGGAAGAGAGAGGAGGGGGCAGAGGAGAAGAGACAGGAGAGGAGGGGGGAAGAGGAGAAGAGAGAGAGGAAGAGGCAGAGGAGAGGGATAGGAGATATGAGAGAGGAAGAGACAGGGCAGAGGAGAGAGGAAGAGACAGAGGGGATGAGGGAGGAGGGGGCAGAGGAAGAAGAGACAGGAGATGAGAGAGAGGAAGAGACAGGAGGGGGCAGAGGAGAAGAGACAGAGGAGATGAGAGAGAGGAAGAGACAGAAGAGATGAGAGAGGAGGCGGGCAGAGGAAGAAGAGACAGAGGAGATGAGAGAGAGGAGAGGGACAGGAAAAGAGAGAAGGGGTGCAGAGGTAGGAGAGACAGAAGAAGTACACGTGGAAATGCTGCAGTCATATGGACACCGAGTACTACACCTAGTAGTGACTGTGCTGCAGGCCTGTATCATGTGCAACAGAGGAAGAAAGAGGACAGGGGGCAGAAGAAGAGAGAGGAGGGGGAGAGAGAAATAGACGGAGGAAGAGAAAGCAATGCAGTGTTCACGACATAAAGGAGGGCTCTTCTTATGACTTTGGTTTCAACTAGCAGTCTTAACCCATTCCCTGCTGGTTTGAGATGTTCCTGTATTATTAGGCGACTGCGGCCACTCCCGTGTGCTAGAGAGTAAATCTATACCTGTCAAGATCTGGCGTACATTTCTGGTATAACTTACACCACTTTTCTGACATGAGTTGTAGCTAATTTATTGAGCCAAGGTGTCCCTGCCCCAGCCCCTCCTGGTCTCTACCCTGGCCCACACTCTGTCCCAGCCTCTCCTGATCCCTGTCCCAGCCCCTCCTGGTCTCTACCCTGGCCCACACTCTGTCCCAGCCTCTCCTGGTCCCTGTCCCAGTCCCTCCTGGTCTCTACACTGGCCCGCTCCCTGTCCCAGCCTATCCTGATCCCTGTCCCAGCCCCTCCTGGTCTCTACCCTGGCCCACACTCTGTCCCAGCCTCTCCTGGTCCCTGTCCCAGCCCCTCCTGGTCTCTGTCCTAGCCTGTCCTGGTCCCTGCCCCTCCTGGTCTCTGCCCATGTTCACAAAAAGTGCTGAACCAATATTGTGGTGCGTCTGTGGCCTGCTATAGCACCGTGAACCACAGAAGTGCCTTGTTGGTGCCGCTATGCTGCTGTGGATAGTTTTATGACTAGAGATGCCAGCTGGACGGCCCTGAATGGTACAATGCCCCTCTGACACCACGTACACAGCCACAGCCCAGTCATACAATATACATTGGCCTATAGGAGGGGGCAGCACATTGGTCACAAGGGGTCAGTGCCAGAGCCGCCACCTGTGCCGAAACTGCAAGAAAAGTCGCCAGATATGAAGGCTGAGATGTGGCGTGTTCTCCCTTTATGGAGGATGGTGAGGGGCCCATGACCATTGCAGCCGGGGGCCCTTCACCACTCCATGTTATCTCTTTGTTGTGGTGCACTTATACCATGCAGTGCCCCTGGCTCCTGGCACCGCTGCCGCTCAGTCAATACGCCGCGCTGATCCCGCCGCTGCTGCCTCCGCTGCTGATTTCTTGGAACTGTAAAGTAAAGCTCCACCCGAAAACTAAATTCAGCCTGTAGATCGGTGTCTCCGGAGCCGCGGGTGCAGGCAGCGCTATGGCCCTTCCCCGGACTCTCAGTATATTTACATTCTCTGCACAGAGTAAATAGTCAGGATTCCATCTAGATGAAGCAGCTCCGGGCTGCAGGGTGCTCGTAATCCAGAGAGACAACCTCTGTGCTGAGAGCTTCATATCTGGTCAGAGTCAGGCTATAGGTGACCTGTGTACTGGTGTATACTGGACATCCTTATAGATTCATATCTGGTCAGTCAGGCTATAGGTGACCTGTGTACTGGTGTATACTGGACATCCTTATAGATTCATATCTGGTCAGTCAGGCTATAGGTGACCTGTGTACTGGTGTATACTGGACATCCTTATAGATTCATATCTGGTCAGAGTCAGGCTATAGGTGACCTGTGTACTGGTGTATACTGGACATCCTTATAGATTCATATCTGGTCAGTCAGGCTATAGGTGACCTGTGTACTGGTGTATACTGGACATCCTTATAGATTCATATCTGGTCAGAGTCAGGCTATAGGTGACCTGTATAATGGTGTATACTGGACATCCTTATAGATTCATATCTGGCCAGAGTCAGGCTATAGGTGTCCCGCATACTTGTGTGTACTGGTGTATACTGAACATCCGTATATATTCATATCTGGCCAGAGTCAGGCTATAGGTGACCTGTATACTTGTGTGTACTGGTGTATACTGGACATCCGTATATATTCATATCTGGCCAGAGTCAGGCTATAGGTGACCTGTATACTTGTGTGTACTGGTGTATACTGGACATCCATATATATTCATATCTGGCCAGAGTCAGGCTATAGGCGACCTGTATACTGGTGTGTACTGGTGTATACTGGACATCCATATATATTCATATCTGGCCAGAGTCAGGCTATAAGTGACCTGTATACTGGTGTGTACTGGTGTATACTGGACATCCTTATATACTCTTCATATCTGGCCAGAATTAGGCTATAATAACCTACAGTATATACTGGTGTTTACTGGACGGCCTTATATACTCTTCATATCTGACCGGAGTTAGGCTATATGTGATCCGTTTACTGGGTGTACTGGTGTATACTGGACAGCTTTATATATCTATATCTGGCCAGAGTCAGGCTATAGGTAACCCGTATACTTTTGTGTACTGACCACTCTGCCTCTTCACATATATTGTAACAATGTGCAGTAAAGTGAATTCTTGTGGAATTGCTGCAAAACTCAGGACCCAGCGACTCCCCTGCAGTGCGGGCTCTGGGCCTGCAGGATGTTCTGCTCACAATATTTCACAGTATCTATAGAATACTGATGTAGGGAACACCCAGTAAGGGCCGGCCTGTCCCAGCACAGAAACCCACCAGCCCACACGGCCCTGTGAAGTGCCCAACAAATACCACATTGCAGTACAACATGTCTCTGCAGAAACTATAAAACACTGTCAGCAGCTTTGTCCCCCTTCCCACCCCTCCCCTACTGTCAGCAGCTTTGTCCCCCTTCCCACCCCCTCCCCTACTGTCAGCAGCTTTGTCCCCCTTCCCACCCCTCCCCTACTGTCAGTAGCATTGTCCCCCTTCCCACCCCTCCCCTACTGTCAGCAGCATTGTCCCCCTTCCCACCCATCTCCTACTGTCAGCAGCATTGTCCCCCTTCCCACCCCCTCCCCTTACTGTCAGCAGAATTGTCCCCCTTCCCACCCCTAACCCACTGTCAGCAGCATTGTCCCCCTTCCCACCCCTCTCCTACTGTCAGCAGCATTGTCCCCCTTCCCACCCCCTCCCCTACTGTCAGTAGAATTGTCCCCCTTCCCACCCCTCCCCTACTGTCTGCAGGATTATCCCCCCTCTCTTCCCCTGTCCTGTCTCTTCCCCCCCCCCCCCGTCCTGTCTATGTCCCCTCTCTCCACCCTGTCCTGTCTCTGCCCCCCCCCCCCCCGTCATGTCTCTGTCTCATCCTCTTGTAACTTGGCATTTTCTCGGCTATTTTTGGCGGCGGTAATTGCGGTTTCCATGGTTACTGTATCGGTTTCTGTCCGCAGATGATTACCAGAGGTTTATTACACAATTCTGTGAATCCGCCCAATCCCAGGTAAGTATTTAGTTACCTACGACCGACCTGGGGAGATTTAGTAAAGTGGCACAGAGTTTTTGTGACCTCTACCTGCATGCGATGTAACATAGCCTCAGCAACAGCTGACTTATTAACTCATTCATTCCCGGGGAGGACAAATACTTCTCTGTTCTGGTATTGACAGTGAGAATGAAGACGAGGTCGCTTGATGACAGATCCCCTGTATGGTTGTGGGCATCATTGTGGACCCCCTATTGGAGGCAGAATGGAGGGCGGCCCTATCAGAGGGGTCACTGAGCTCGGGGCTGTCTTCTGCCCCCTGATGTATCTCTTGGATGGGCAGATCCTGCTCTCCCGCTGACCCCTATGCCAGTCCACAATGCAGCTTTATTCATTCAGGGTCCGTTCACGTCGCAAACGTGTTGCAAAAATGTCTTTTAGTCTGGAACATCTGATAGTCCGGAATATCTGACAATCCAGACGTCAGATTATGGGAGATCCCGGAGGTCATTCTGTTCAGGTCATTCTTCTCTGGCCATTACTGCTCTGACCCGTAGTCGGACCGCCTGTATTTCTGCATCCTGTCTCCTGTACTGTGTGAATTGGTCCTAAGTAAATATATAGATAGATATTTACTGGAGATAGCGCCTTATCAGCCGAGTCTATAGTGTGAGGTCAGAGACCTCTGGGGTGATGGGGACGGAGGGACGGCTCATGTATGGGCACCTCTGGGGTGGTGGGGACGGAGGGACGGCTCATGTATGGGCACCTCTGGGGTGATGGGGACGGAGGGACGGCTCATGTATGGGCACCTCTGGGGTGGTGGGGACGGAGGGACGGCTCATGTATGGGCACCTCTGGGGTGGTGGGGACGGAGGGACAGCTCATGTATGGGCACCTTCAGTCCAATGCCTTTGCAGTGAGGTGACCTGCCTTCATATTGTCATGTCTTTCAAGCTACATTGGGGAACACATGGGGTCACTATTAGTTATGTTAGGGGTATTATGTGGGCACTATTAGTGATGGGGCACTATACAGTCATGGCCAAAAGTTTTGAGAATGACACAAATATTGTATTTTCACATGATCTGCTGCCCTCTGGTTTTTATGTGTGTTTGTCAGATGTTTTTATCACATACAGAAATAGAATTGCATTCATATTATGAGTAACAGAAGCTTATATTGACAGTTAGAATGAGTTAATGCAGCAAGTCAATATTTGCAGTGTTGACCCTTCTTCTTCAGGACCTCTGCAATTCTCCCTGGCATGCTCTCAATCAACTTCTGGACCAAATCCTGACTGATAGCAGTCCATTCTTGCAGAATCAATGCTTTCATTTTGTCTGAATTTGTTGGTTTTTGTTTGTCCACCCGTCTCTTGATGATTGACCACAAGTTCTCAATGGGATTAAGATCTGGGGAGTTTCCAGGCCATGGACCCAAAATCTCTATGTTTTGTTCCCTGAGCCATTTAGTTATCACCTTTGCTTTATGGCAAGGTGCTCCATCATGCTGGAAAAGGCATTGTTGAGCGCCAAACTGCTCTTGGACGGTTGGGAGAAGTTGCTCTTGGAGGACATTCTGGTACCATTCTTTATTCATGGCAAGACTGTGAGAGAGCCGATTCCCTTGGCTGAGAAGCAACCCCACACATGAATGGTTTCAGGATGCTTTACAGTTGGCATGAGACAAGACTGGTGGTAGCGCTCACCTCTTCTTCTCCGAATAAGCTGTTTTCCAGATGTTCCAAACAATGGAAAAGGGGATTCATCAGAGAAAATGACTTTCCCCCAGTCCTCAGCAGTCCACTCCCTGTACCTTTTGCAGAATATCAGTCTGTCCCTGATGTTTTTTCTGGAGAGAAGTGGCTTCTTTGCTGCCCTCCTTGAGACCAGGCCTTGCTCCAAGAGTCTCCGCCTCACAGTGCGTGCAGATGCACTCACACCTGCCTGCTGCCATTCCTCAGCAAGCTCTGCACTGCTGGTAGCCCCATCCCGCAGCTGAAACACTTTTAAGAGATGGTCCTGCCGCTTGCTGGTCTTTCTTGGGCGCCCTGGAGCCTTTTTGGCACCAATGGAACCTCTCTCCTTGAAGTTCTTGATGATGCGATAGATTGTTGACTGAGGTGCAATCTTTCTAGCTGCAATACTCTTCCCAGTTAGGCCATTTTTGTGCAGTGCAATGATGACTGCACGTGTTTCTTTAGAGATAACCATGGTTAACAGAAGAGAAACAATGATGGCAAGCACCAGCCTCCTTTTAAAGTGTCCAGTGGTGTCATTCTTACTTAATCATGACAGATTGATCTCCAGCCCTGTCCTCATCAACACCCACACCTGTGTTAATGGAGCAATCACTGAAACGATGTTAGGTGGTCCTTTTAAGGCAGGGCTGCAATGATGTTGAAATGTGTTTTGGGGGATAAAGTTCATTTTCTAGGCAAATATTGACTTTGCAAGTAATTGCTGTTAAGCTGATCACTCTTTATAACATTCTGGAGTATATGCAAATTGCCATTAGAAAAACTGAAGCAGTAGACTTTGTAAAAATTAATATTTGTATCATTCTCAAAACTTTTGGCCATGACTGTAGATACCTCTGCTTTGGTACAGTTATGTTAGGGGTACTATGTGTGCAGCACCACAACGGTCCTATTCTAGTACTAGGAGTACCTGCCCTGTCCACTGCATAGCAGTGCTTGAGATGAACTGCAGGGACCCCCCTATTACTTGTATAGGAGCAGCGCTGCCTGCACCTCCTGTCCACTAGCAGCTTCCAGCACCCAGAAGAACAGAACAGCTGATCTGTGCAGGGCCCAGGTTTCGGACCCCCACAGATCACATACTGATGACTTATCCTGTGGATAGATCACCAGCATGGAAATTTGATTTGGGGCCAGATAATCCCTTTTAGACTTTAGCCACACCCCAACACCTCTCCTTCACGCTCCTGTTAGAACTTGGTACTAAGAAGATCTCAGGACCCTCCCTAGTTACCCCTGCCCTACACTATCTGCCCCCCTCTGATCAGTATCTGCCCCAGTAGTTACTTTCTCTTTGATACATTGTTGCATTGTTATGACACATGACATAAGTTACTGATAACTGGTTGAGTGTCCTCCGATATCCTCGGTGTGAGCCCTGGGAGGAATGTGAACTTTACTCAGAGGGTTATTTCACAAGCAGGTGAAGTATTTAATATTTAATGGCGGAGTTTGTATTCAGGGCTCGGAGGCTGGTACTTATGGAGGCTGAGAGGTGCCTTACAGAGGTGACACCCGGGGTGAGATAACAGATACACAGGGAGGGCCTGGCTTAAAGGGGATGTCCATGCCTGACAACTCCTCTACGACTGGCACAGACACAAGGCTCACCCTGCTACTCCAGGCTCAGCGGTCAGGGTCTGGGGCTATGGTAGTCGTAAAGTTACGCCAAGTTCTTAAAGGCTCCTCCGTATTACAAAGTGTTCTTAGTAACAGTGCAGCAGCATGCCGTCTGCTGAGGAGCAACTGCCCACAGGATCCATGGTGGGATCTCAGACTATGTGCTGACTATAACAATAGAATTGTCAGGCTGGTTGTCAGACCCTGATCCGTCTGTTGGGTGTTATGGTAGGAATGCTGTGATTGGACAATGAGATAGCCGCTGGATCTTTTGGGACACGTGCACCCCAAATAATGAATGAAAAAGTAACAATTTGTAACTACAGAGCTCAATATAAGTCATAAAATTACAGTATTTATTGATATCAAAGGGCGGGGCTGTGACAATGAAGGGTGGGCGGGGCTGTGACAACCTCTGATTGAAGAAGAAGCGTAGGTGCTGGTGGATCTGCAGGATAAGAATTATAAGAAAACTTCAGACCCTGTCAGCAGACTAAACATGACCCAAGGTGCAACGCTCTGCAGCTCAAAAATATCAGAACCCCTCACTATCAACGAACAGCAAAGAAGTAAAATAGCAGAGCCCAGAACACACCCGACTGTTGTGGATACAAAACCTTATCTGACGTTCTCATCCATCTCCATAAAGCTGCAAAACCGAAAAATCGCGTTCTACCGGTAGAATCACAAGAATCTGGGAGGTCAAGACTACCAGACGCTCCCCTTGGGCTGTTTTCACACACACGCAGTTTTCTACCTCCTGCTGGATCCAATCCTGCCTTTGGATAAAAAATGACCGCTGCGGTCTGACCGATCAGGTGGAGGAGGGGTCCCGTGTTACCTCTTCATGTGTGACAACTCTTCTGGATTTGCTAGGATTGTCCCAAATTTACAGGGGCGGAGAGGTGGGTTAAGAAGACTCCTCCCACACTGCGGTCCGGGGGGTTGGGGCATTGCCTCTATTTTACAAAGGCAAATCTTGGTTCCATGGCCATTGTGCCTTAGCCTGACCTGCAGCAGTTGCTCCCCAGGCCTCAAACCACTTGGTTAACTCAGGGCCCCCTTTACTCCGGGCCCCTAGCAACTTCACAGGGCCACACTGTCTCTTGGATGAGCATTGCAAGGGCTGCAGCTTCTATATTGCACTGGATTGTAGATTTCACAACAGCTGGAGGACTACAAATCACAGCAACTGAATAACTATCTAGGAGAATGGGGCCACATGGGCAGGGACGGGCAGAGGTGTAACTTAAAGTTGCAGATTTTGCATCGGGCCCCTGCCTACCATTTGTCAATTAGAATAGTGGGGTATTTATGTGGCCCTTGGGCCCCTGTCAGGCTTCAGGGTCCTAACTGCACATTGCTATTCCTCATATCTAATGGGAGACTTTGATACACATGTGAACAGGGCCTTATACTAGCTAACACTGCAGGAAGTTTGTTTTATAAAAAATAATAAATAATAATAGTAAAAAAAGTTATATAAATATAGAAAATAAACTTCTGAGCATTCCAAACCCTCTTATGACATCATTGTAACCAGCCCTTAGAAACCAGTGACATCATAATCGCCTTGGCAACCTGACACCATGGTGGTGGAGACCTGGAGGCGGGTGCAGAGATGTCAGCCTGGGGGAGCCCTTCACAGGGAGTGGCCTTCATCGGGGGCGTGGTCTTTATAAAGGGGCGCAGCTAAATATCCTCAGGCCCCATATTTATTATTATTTATTTGCTTAATTTATATAACACCATCATATTCCGCGGCGCTGTACACACATTGTCAGTCACTGTCCCATATAGGGCTCACAATCTATATTCCCTATCAGGATGTCTTTGGAGTGTGGGAGGAAATCGGAGTACCCGGAGGAAAGCACCAAACACGGGGAGAACATACAAAGTACACGCACATGTCGTCCTTGGCAGGATTCAAACCCATATAATAATATTGGACCCAGGGTTGTTACTGGTTAAATAAAATGTACAATTGCGCCATTTTTCTTTACACCAATATTGTGTGCATTTTCTTTGGCGGTCTGTTACGGTTTTCGGCGAAGCCAAATGTAATGTCTATAAAATTATTGAAACTAAAACATAAAGGAAATGACAGAAGCGCGGCCATCTCTAAAGTCTGATCCGTGTGTTTGGTCCACAGAGCTATGAGTCTAGCTGCCATTCTAACCCTCTTATGACGCCATAATGGCTGGTGACATCACAATCTAACCCTCTTATGACGCCATAATGGCTGGTGCCCAGGCCCAGAGTCTCTGTCTTCACTAGCCTGCACACTTCCTGTGGGATTCTGTGAGTTTGGTTCTCTGCACTACGTGCTTATTGCTTCAGACATGGCAGCTATCACCGCCCTCATCTTCGTGATAGCAATGTTCACTTGGATTTCTACTACCTCCGATCAGCTATCCTGGATCATGGACACTGGCAGTCATCTTACCTGGGTGATGGTTGCCAATAAGATCATCGCCTGGATGCCAACCCCAAGCCTGATCCTGGCCTGCACCACCAGGGCCGGCGACATGCTTGAGTAGGCAACGGCCGTCTTTGATCTACGGGACTGGATAAGTGTCAGCGCCCAACCGCTGATGTACATCATCAACTGCACCGACTGGACTGTGTATGATCATGGGCAGCTACCTACTGGGCCTCCTCAGCACCACGAGCTGTGTCATCTGCTGGATCACCCTCAACACCTATCTGCTTGGACTGATCAGCTACAGCGACCTCATAGCGCAGATCACCAGTGGCTGCAGCCTTATCTGCTATGTCATCACCAGCTCGCACCTTCTCAGTTGGGGCACCATCATCAGCGACCTGATCAACTGGGGCATCAGCTGCAGCGACCTACTTCTATGGATGGCGACCACCTTCAGCCATGTCAGCTGGATTGTTAGTGGCAGTGATCTAGTCAGCTGGGTCATCGAGAACAGCGATCCCTTAAGCAGGATGACGTCTGCCATTCAGCACCTCATCGCAATTGTCACCTCCTGTGATCTGCTCGGCCTGCTCTGCACCATCAGCAGCAGAATATTCGGCTGAATCCCAGCATGCGCGGGTCACCGCTGACACATTAGTAACTCCATCAACTGGATCTCCACCTCCAGTGATCTCCTAACCTGGATCTCCACCTCCAGTGATCTCCTAACCTGGATCTCCACCTCCAGTGATCTCCTAACCTGGATCTCCACCTCCAGTGATCTCGTAACCTGGATGTAGGTAAGTTATCCCACCCCCACCTATACCTCTCCATCATGAGTTTTTGTCGTACTGATTCGGTTTTCTCTATTTTTCAGCTTAGACTCAATATAAGGAGGTGAAGAAGCCAAAACTGCCTGACCAGATCTCAACGGGTGCCCCAGACCTCAAGGATCCTGGATCTTCACACCCCTTCATCTCTGAGGGCATCAAAACCCAAAAATTAGTAATATAATAAAAACATGTCTCATTTACAATAAAAATCTGTCTCATTTCTAAGACGTCTTCTTTCCTTGTGATTTATTGTATGTAGGTTAGGGCCTGAAGGGGGCGCTGTACTGCTCTAGCTTTAGGATCCAATGCCATTAAAAACAGTGTGTGTGAGTGTGTATGTGTGTGTGAGAGTGTAAGGGAGTGTGTATGTGTGTGTGAGTGTAAGTGAGTGTGAGTGTGTATGTGTGTGTGAGTATAAGGGAGTGTGTGTGAGTGTAAGTGAGTGTGTGTGTGAGTGTTTATGTGTGTGTAAGTGAGTGTGTGTGTGAGTGTTTATGTGTGTGTGAGTGTGTGTGTGAGTGTAAGGGAGTGTGTATGTGTCTGTGAATGTAAGTGAGTGTGTGTGAGTGTAAGGGAGTGTGTGTGAGTGTAAGTGAGTGTGTATGTGTGTGTGAGTGTAAGTGAGTGTGTGTGTGAGTGTAAGGGAGTGTGTGTGAGTGTAAGTGAGTGTGTGTGAGTGTAAGGGAGTGTGTGTGTGAGTGTAAGGGAGTGTGTGTGTGAGTGTAAGTGAGTGTGTATGTGTGTGTGAGTATAAGGGAGTGTGTGTGAGTGTAAGTGAGTGTGTGTGTGAGTGTGTATGTGTGTGTGTGTGTGTATGAGTGTAAGTGAGTGTGTGTGAGTGTAAGTGAGTGTGTGTGAGTGTGTATGTGTGTGTGAGTATAAGGGAGTGTGTGTGAGTGTAAGGGAGTGTGTATGTGTGTGTGAGTGTTTGGGGGGGGGGGCAGAAAGTAATTGGTTCCCAGCCTGCCACTAGTATAATACCCCCTTAGTGCCCCACACAAAGTACAACACCCCTATGTGCCTCCTGCACAGTCTAATGCTCCCTTACTGGCTCCCCAACAGTGTAATACCCCCTTATTGGCTCCCCAACAGCATAATATCCAGCAGCTATCATACTTCCCAGAGGAGTTATAGGAGGATCACTGATGCAGCAGCAGCTATCATACTTCCCAGAGGAGTTATAGGAGGGTCATTGGTGCAGCAGAAGCTATCATACTTCCCAGAGGAGTTATAGGAGGGTCACTGATGCAGCAGCAGCTATCATACTTCCCAGAGGAGTTATAGGAGGATCACTGATGCAGCAGCAGCAGCTATCATACTTCCCAGAGGAGTTATAGGAGGGTCATTGGTGCAGCAGAAGCTATCATACTTCCCAGAGGAGTTATAGGAGGGTCACTGATGCAGCAGCAGCTATCATACTTCCCAGAGGAGTTATAGGAGGGTCACTGATGCAGCAGCAGCTATCATACTTCCCAGAGGAGTTATAGGAGGGTCACTGTACTTGTTATGTAACGGTCTGTCTCATCAATGTGTCGCCAGTGACTGGAGTGAGCGCCTATTATACAGATTACGGTGCTGCTGTCCCGGCCCGGGGTGTGACGTCACGTCATCAGGTGACAGTTGAGGCGTTGTCCTGATTGGGCAGTCCTTCGTATTCGGCTACATACGGTAGCTGAGTGACAGGCCGGTGACGTCACGGGTCAGGCCACACCGCTGTCAGCGCAAGGGGCGGGTCTATGTCGGTGGAATTTTCCATTCGTCCTGTGCTCGGATATATTGTGGACTGGTCCGGGGAGCGGCGCCGAGTGACGGAGCTTCACCGTGTGAACGAGAGCCGAGAACCGCCGGGATCTGCACCGCCATAGCCGGGAGGAGGACGGGCGGGGTGTGCGGGACGTCGGGCCGGGCGCTGCTCTCTCTGCTCCGCGGCTGTGTCAGCTCCAGGTTCCCGCTTATGGCGAATTATATCCATGTCCCGCCGGGCTCTCCGGAGGTGCCGCGTGTGGAGCTCACCGTGCTGGAGGGAGCCTACCGGGAGGGGGCGCTGCGGCTGCTGCATCAGCTGCGGCCCGACTGGAGGCCCGAACAGGTCACCACACAGGTAACCGGGGGCACCGGGAGGGGAGAGGAGAGGCCGGGGGGGACCGGGAGGGGAGAGGAGAGGCCGGGGGGGACCGGGAGGGGAGAGGCCGGGGGGGACCGGGAGGGGAGAGGCCGGGGGGGACCGGGAGGGGAGAGGAGAGGCCGGGGGGGACCGGGAGGGGAGAGGCCGGGGGGGACCGGGAGGGGAGAGGAGAGGCCGGGGTGCACCGGGAGAGGAGAGGAGAGGCCGGGGTGCACCGGGAGAGGAGAGGAGAGGCCGGGGGGACCGGGAGGGGAGAGGAGAGGCCGGGGGGGACCGGGAGGGGAGAGGAGAGGCCGGGGGGGACCGGGAGGGGAGAGGAGAGGCCGGGGGGGACCGGGAGGGGAGAGGAGAGGCCGGGGGGGACCGGGAGGGGAGAGGAGAGGCCGGGGGGGACCGGGAGGGGAGAGGAGAGGCCGGGGGGGACCGGGAGGGGAGAGGAGAGGCCGGGGGGGACCGGGAGGGGAGAGGAGAGGCCGGGGGGACCGGGAGGGGAGAGGAGAGGCCGGGGGGGACCGGGAGGGGGAGAGGAGAGGCCGGGGGGGGACCGGGAGGGGAGAGGAGAGGCCGGGGGGGACCGGGAGGGGAGAGGAGAGGCCGGGGGGACCGGGAGGGGAGAGGAGAGGCCGGGGGGGACCGGGAGGGAGAGGAGAGGCGGGGGGGACCGGGAGGGGAGAGGAGAGGCCGGGGGGGACCGGGAGGGGAGAGGAGAGGCCGGGGGGACCGGGAGGGGAGAGGAGAGGCCGGGGGGGACCGGGAGGGGAGAGGAGAGGCCGGGGGGACCGGGAGGGGAGAGGAGAGGCCGGGGGGACCGGGAGGGGAGAGGAGAGGCCGGGGGGGACCGGGAGGGGAGAGGAGAGGCCGGGGGGGACCGGGAGGGGAGAGGAGAGGCCGGGGGGGACCGGGAGGGGAGAGGAGAGGCCGGGGGGACCGGGAGGGGAGAGGAGAGGCCGGGGGGACCGGGAGGGGAGAGGAGAGGCCGGGGGGACCGGGAGGGGAGAGGAGAGGCCGGGGGGGACCGGGAGGGAGAGGAGAGGCCGGGGGGGACCGGGAGGGGAGAGGAGAGGCCGGGGGGGGACCGGGAGGGGAGAGGAGGGCGGGGGGACCGGGAGGGGAGAGGAGAGGCCGGGGGGACCGGGAGGGGAGAGGAGAGGCGGGGGGCCGAGGAGAGGGGCCGGGGGACCGGGAGGGAGAGGAGGGCGGGGGACCGGGAGGGGAGAGGAGAGGCCGGGGGGGACCGGGAGGGGAGAGGAGAGGCCGGGGGGACCGGGAGGGGAGAGGAGAGGCCGGGGGGGACCGGGAGGGGAGAGGAGAGGCCGGGGGGGACCGGGAGGGAGAGGAGAGGCCGGGGGGACCGGGAGGGGAGAGGAGAGGCCGGGGGGACCGGGAGGGAGAGGAGAGGCCGGGGGGGACCGGGAGGGAGAGGAGAGGCCGGGGGGACCGGGAGGGGAGAGGAGAGGCCGGGGGGACCGGGAGGGGAGAGGAGAGGCCGGGGGGGACCGGGAGGGAGAGGAGAGGCCGGGGGGGACCGGGAGGGGAGAGGAGAGGCCGGGGGGACCGGGAGGGGAGAGGAGAGGCCGGGGGGACCGGGAGGGGAGAGGAGAGGCCGGGGGGACCGGGAGGGAGAGGAGAGGCCGGGGGGACCGGGAGGGAGAGGAGAGGCCGGGGGGGACCGGGAGGGGAGAGGAGAGGCCGGGGGGGACCGGGAGGGGAGAGGCGAGGCGGGGGGGACCGGGAGGGGAGAGGAGAGGCCGGGGGGGGACCGGGAGGGGAGAGGCGAGGCCGGGGGGGACCGGGAGGGGAGAGGAGAGGCCGGGGGGGACCCGGGAGGGGAGAGGCGAGGCCGGGGGGGACCGGGAGGGGAGAGGCGGGCCGGGGGGACCGGGAGGGGAGAGGCCGGGAGGGGAGGGGAGAGGAGAGGCCGGGGGGCACCGGGAGAGGTGAGGCCGGGAGGGGAGGGGAGAGGAGAGGCCGGGGGGCACCGGGAGAGGAGAGGCCGGGGGGCACCGGGAGAGGAGAGGCCGGGGGGACCGGGAGGGGAGAGGAGAGGCCGGGAGGGGAGGGGAGAGGCCGGGGGGCACCGGGAGGGGAGAGGAGAGGCCGGGGGGACCGGGAGAGGAGAGGCCGGGGGGCACGGGGAGAGGAGAGGCCGGGAGGGGAGGGGAGAGGAGAGGCCGGGGGGCACCGGGAGAGGTGAGGCCGGGAGGGGAGGGGAGAGGAGAGGCCGGGGGGCACCGGGAGAGGAGAGGCCGGGGGGACCGGGAGGGGAGAGGAGAGGCCGGGAGGGGGAGGGGAGAGGCCGGGGGGCACGGGGAGAGGAGAGGCCGGGAGGGGAGGGGAGAGGAGAGGCCGGGGGGCACCGGGAGAGGTGAGGCCGGGAGGGGAGGGGAGAGGAGAGGCCGGGGGGCACCGGGAGAGGAGAGGCCGGGGGGACCGGGAGGGGAGAGGAGAGGCCGGGAGGGGGAGGGGAGAGGGCCGGGGGGCACCGGGAGAGGAGAGGAGAGGCCGGGGGGCACCGGGAGGGGAGAGGAGAGGCCGGGGGGCACCGGGAGGGGAGAGGAGAGGCCGGGGGGCACCGGGAGGGGGAGAGGAGAGGCCGGGGGGCACCGGGAGGGGAGAGGAGAGGCCGGGGGGCACCGGGAGGGGGAGAGGAGAGGCCGGGGGGCACCGGGAGGGGAGAGGAGAGGCCGGGGGGCACCGGGAGGGGAGAGGAGAGGCCGACTGTAGGACAGGGGAATACAATCTATTACTATCTGTTATCAGCCACGTCAGGAGAGGAGAGGCCGACTGTGGGACAGGGGAATACAATCTATTACTATCTGTTATCAGCCGTCTCAGGAGGGGAGAGGCCGACTGTAGGACAGGGGAATACAATCTATTACTATCTGTTATCTGCCACGTCAGGAGAGGAGAGGCCGACTGTAGGACAGGGGAATACAATCTATTACTATCTGTTATCAGCCATGTCAGGAGAGGAGAGGCCGACTGTAGGACAGGGGAATACAATCTATTACTATCTGTTATCAGCCGTCTCAGGAGGGGAGAGGCCGACTGTAGGACAGGGGAATACAATCTATTACTATCTGTTATCAGCCATGTCAGGAGAGGAGAGGCCGACTGTAGCACAGGGGACTACAATCTATTACTATCTGTTATCCACCATGTCAGGAGGAGAGAGGCCGACTGTAGGACAGGGGAATACAATCTATTACTATCTGTTATCAGCCATGTCAGGAGGAGAGAGGCCGACTGTAGGACAGGGGAATACAATCTATTACTATGTTATCAGCCATGTCAGGAGAGGCCGACTGTAGGACAGGGGAATACAATCTATTACTATCTGTTATCAGCCATGTCAGGAGGGGAGAGGCCGACTATAGGACAGGGGAATACAATCTATTACTATCTGTTATCAGCCATGTCAGGAGAGGAGAGGCCGACTGTAGGACAGGGGAATACAATCTATTACTATCTGTTATCAGCCACGTCAGGAGGGGAGAGGCCGACTGTAGGACAGGTGACTACAATCTATTACTATCTGTTATCAGCCATGTCAGGAGGGGCCGACTGTAGGACAGGGGAATACAATCTATTACTACAGTCATATGAAAAAGTTTGGGCACCCCTATTAATCTTAATCATTTTTAGTTCTAAATATTTGGGTGTTTGCAACAGCCATTTCAATTTGATATATCTAATAACTGATGGACACAGTAATATTTCAGGATTGAAATGAGGTTTATTGTACTAACAGAAAATGTGCAATATGCATTAAACCAAAATTTGACCGGTGCAAAAGTATGGGCACCTCAACAGAAAAGTGACATTAATATTTAGTAGATCCTCCTTTTGCAAAAATAACAGCCTCTAGTCGCTTCCTGTCGCTTTTAATCAGTTCCTGGATCCTGGATGAAGGTATTTTTGACCATTCCTCTTTACAAAACAATTCCAGTTCAGTTAAGTTTGATGGTCGCCGAGCATGGACAGCCCGCTTCAAATGATCCCACAGATGTTCAATGATATTCAGGTCTGGGGACTGGGATGGCCATTCCAGAACATTGTAATTGTTCCTCTGCATGAATGCCTGAGTAGATTTGGATCATTGTCTTGCTGAAATATCCATCCCCGGCGTAACTTCAAATTCGTCACTGATTCTTGTACATTATTCTCAAGAATCTGCTGATACTGAGTTGAATCCATGCGACCCTCAACTTTAACAAGATTCCCGGTGCCGGCATTGGCCACACAGCCCCAAAGCATGATGGAACCTCCACCAAACTTTACAGTGGGTAGCAAGTGTTTTTCTTGGAATGCAGTGTTTTTTTGACACCATGCATAACGCCTTTTTGTATGACCAAACAACTCAATCTTTGTTTCATCAGTCCACAGGACCTTCTTCCAAAATGAAGCTGGCTTGTCCAAATGTGCTTTTGCATACCTCAGGCGACTCTGTTTGTGGCGTGCTTTCAGAAACGGCTTCTTTCGCATCACTCTCCCATACAGCTTCTCCTTGTGCAAAGTGTGCTGTATTGTTGACCGATGCACAGTGACACCATCTGCAGCAAGATGATGCTGCAGCTCTTTGGAGGTGGTCTGTGGATTGTCCTTGACTGTTCTCACCATTCTTCTTCTCTGCCTTTCTGATATTTTTCTTGGCCTGCCACTTCTGGGCTTAACAAGAACTGTCCCTGTGGTCTTCCATTTCCTTACTATGTTCCTCACAGTGGAAACTGACAGGTTAAATCTCTGAGACAACTTTTTGTATCCTTCCCCTGAACAACTATGTTGAACAATCTTTGTTTTCAGATCATTTGAGAGTTGTTTTGAGGAGCCCATGATGCCACTCTTCAGAGGAGATTCAAATAGGAGAACAACTTGCAATTGGCCACCTTAAATACCTTTTCTCATGATTGGATACACCTGGCTATGAAGTTCAAAGCTCAGTGAGGTTACAAAACCAATTTTGTGCTTCAGTAAGTCAGTAAAAAGTAGTTAGGAGTATTCAAATCAATAAAATGATAAGGGTACCCAAATTTTTGCACCGGTCAAATTTTGGTTTAATGCATATTGCACATTTTCTGTTAGTACAATAAACCTCATTTCAATCCTGAAATATTACTGTGTCCATCAGTTATTAGATATATCAAATTGAAATGGCTGTTGCAAACACCCAAATATTTAGAACTAAAAATTAAGATTAATAGGGGTGCCCAAACTTTTTCATATGACTGTATCTGTTATCAGCCATGTCAGGAGAGGAGAGGCCGACTGTAGGACAGGGGAATACAATCTATTACTATCTGTTATCAGCCATGTCAGGAGAGGAGAGGCCGACTGTAGGACAGGGGAATACAATCTATTACTATCTGTTATCAGCCACGTCAGGAGAGGAGAGGCCGACTGTAGGACAGGTGAATACAATCTATTACTATCTGTTATCAGCCATGTCAGGAGGGGAGAGGCCGACTGTAGGACAGGGGAATACAATCTATTACTATCTGTTATCAGCCATGTCAGGAGAGGAGAGGCCGACTGTAGGACAGGGGAATACAATCTATTACTATCTGTTATCAGCCATGTCAGGAGGAGAGAGGCCGACTGTAGGACAGAGAAATACAATCTATTACTATCTGTTATCAGCCATGTCAGGAGGGGAGAGGCCGACTGTAGGACAGGGGAATACAATCTATTACTATCTGTTATCAGCCATGTCAGGAGGGGAGAGGCCGACTGTAGGACAGAGAAATACAATCTATTACTATCTGTTATCAGCCATGTCAGGAGAGGAGAGGCCGACTGTAGGACAGGGGAATACAATCTATTACTATCTGTTATCAGCCATGTCAGGAGGGGAGAGGCCGACTGTAGGACAGGGGAATACAATCTATTACTATCTGTTATCAGCCACGTCAGGAGGGGAGAGGCCGACTGTAGGACAGGAATACAATCTATTACTATCTGTTATCTGCCATGTCAGGAGAGGAGAGGCCGACTGTAGGACAGGGGAATACAATCTATTACTATCTGTTATCAGCCACGTCAGGAGAGGCCGACTGTAGGACAGGGGAATACAATCTATTACTATCTGTTATCAGCCATGTCAGGAGGGGAGAGGCTGACTGTAGGACAGGGGAATACAATCTATTACTATCTGTTATCAGCCATGTCAGGAGGGGAGAGGCCGACTGTAGGACAGGGGAATACAATCTATTACTATCTGTTATCAGCCATGTCAGGAGGGGAGAGGCCGACTGTAGGACAGGGGAATACAATCTATTACTATCTGTTATCAGCCATGTCAGGAGAGGAGAGGCCGACTGTAGGACAGGGGAATACAATCTATTACTATGTGTTATCAGCCATGTCAGGAGAGGAGAGGCCGACTGTAGGACAGGGGAATACAATCTATTACTCTCTGTTATCAGCCACGTCAGGAGGGGAGAGGCCGACTGTAGGACAGGGGAATACAATCTATTACTATCTGTTATCAGCCACGTCAGGAGAGGAGAGGCCGACTGTAGGACAGACTAATGTTACCGGTTTGCTGACTATTCTGTTGTACTCCCGGTCTGACCATCCTAGGCAGTGTTATAGCTGCACAATCTACGGTGGGGCTGTATAAACTTTATTCTTCTCACAGCTGAGGGGTTGTCACAATAGCTTGCGGTCTAGGGAGTCATATACTATAGACTGATGCAAATTACCTGCCCGGAAACGTTGTAACAGCCAGAATGGGAAAAATTTGTGCTGTTTACATCAGGGAATTGTGTATATAGTAGGTACAATTGTAACAAAACCTTAGCTGTGACACTTATTGGGTTGGGCGATTGTTTACTGACAGCTCGCAGGCAGGTTTCTAGCTTAACTTGCTGGAGACGTCTCGTGCTGTGATGTGGCGGTGCTCGCCTTGTGATTGGATTTGTTAGTGTTTGTCATGTAAACTGTGTACTCACCTGCTGCAGGATGCTGTCCGGGCACTACTGCTAGTAACAACCTGACACTAAAGATGATGGGGGTAGTAGTTATCAGTCAGGGTGTGACCTGGCATCACAGTATAATCCAGGAGTGACACATAATACAGCGCCCTGCAAGCTCACCCAGCTGTACCAACACCCTGACTGGCAGGGAAGTCCACAGGAATCCGATCCCACAGCGACCCCTTAAAATTAATATTGTGGTTTATAGAGTCTCAACAGAAAGTGAGTGGAGGCCAAAGTGAGCTGCGCTCACTATTCTGCTGGTGCAGTCACTGTGTACATACATTACATTACTTATCCTGTATTATACTCCAGAGCTGCGCTCACTATTCTGCTGGTGCAGTCACTGTGTACATACATTACATTACTTATCCTGTATTATACTCCAGAGCTGCGCTCACTATTCTGCTGGTGCAGTCACTGTGTACATACATTACATTACTTATCCTGTATTATACTCCAGAGCTGCGCTCACTATTCTGCTGGTGCAGTCACTGTGTACATACATTACATTACTTATCCTGTATTATACTCCAGAGCTGCACTCACTATTCTGCTGGTACAGTCACTGTGTACATACATTACATTACTTATCCTGTATTATACTCCAGAGCTGCGCTCACTATTCTGCTGGTGCAGTCACTGTGTACATACATTACATTACTTATCCTGTATTATACTCCAGAGCTGCGCTCACTATTCTGCTGGTGCAGTCACTGTGTACATACATTACATTACTTATCCTGTATTATACTCCAGAGCTGCACTCACTATTCTGCTGGTACAGTCACTGTGTACATACATTACATTACTTATCCTGTATTATACTCCAGAGCTGCGCTCACTATTCTGCTGGTGCAGTCACTGTGTACATACATTACATTACTTATCCTGTATTATACTCCAGAGCTGCGCTCACTATTCTGCTGGTACAGTCATTGTGTACATACATTACATTACTTATCCTGTACTGATCCTGAGTTACATCCTGTATTATACTCCAGAGCTGCGCTCACTATTCTGCTGGTGCAGTCACTGTGTACATACATTACATTACTTATCCTGTATTATACTCCAGAGCTGCGCTCACTATTCTGCTGGTGCAGTCACTGTGTACATACATTACATTACTTATCCTGTATTATACTCCAGAGCTGCGCTCACTATTCTGCTGGTGCAGTCACTGTGTACATACATTACATTACTTATCCTGTACTGATCCTGAGTTACATCCTGTATTATACTCCAGAGCTGCGCTCACTATTCTGCTGGTACAGTCACTGTGTACATACATTACATTACTTATCCTGTATTATACTCCAGAGCTGCGCTCACTATTCTGCTGGTACAGTCACTGTGTACATACATTACATTACTTATCCTGTATTATACTCCAGAGCTGCGCTCACTATTCTGCTGGTACAGTCACTGTGTACATACATTACATTACATTACTTATCCTGTACTGATCCTGAATTACATCCTGTATTATACTCCAGAGCTGCACTCACTATTCTGCTGGTACAGTCACTGTGTACATACATTACATTACTTATCCTGTACTGATCCTGAGTTACATCCTGTATTATACTCCAGAGCTGCACTCACTATTCTGCTGGTGCAGTCACTGTGTACATAATTACATTACTTATCCTGTATTATACTCCAGAGCTGCACTCACTATTCTGCTGGTAGTCACTGAGTACATACTTTACATTACTTATCCTGTATTATACTCCAGAGCTGCGCTCACTATTCTGCTGGTACAGTCACTATGTACATACATTACATTACTTATCCTGTACTGATCCTGAGTTACATCCTGTATTATACTCCAGAGCTGCTCTCACTATTCTGCTGGTACAGTCACTGTGTACATACATTACATTACTTATCCTGTATTATACTCCAGAGCTGTGCTCACTATTCTGCTGGTGCAGTCACTGTGTACATACATTACATTACTTATCCTGTATTATACTCCAGAGCTGCACTCACTATTCTGCAGTCACTGTGTACATTACGTTTGCTGGATGTATGTGTTGGTGTACTGTTCACACCTGTTACTCGGTGTCGCCCCCTGCCGCACAGTTACGGTGTTCCCTTGGTGTTGGTCCTGTGTGTACCACCTGGGGGCGCTCTGGTTTATTACATGGGTATTAGATCTTGTCTTCTGGCCGTTGCGCTGATATGTTCTTACTGTTACGTTGTTGCCTTTCTATGTTTTCTGACATGGTGTCAGCTATTGCCCTCTGTTAGCAGCCACTTTAGTGTTGGGTGAGGCAATGGTAAATATACTACTTGTTCTCTGTTATCAGCCATGTTACAGTGGGCGTGGTCTGGTCTGTATTTTTGGGATCCTGTCACTTTAAGCTTTGCTGTCTTTCAGGTTTTTACAGATGGGATAACCAATAAGCTGATTGGCTGCTATGTCGGAGACGCTATGGAAGACGTCGTCCTGGTGCGAATCTACGGGAATAAGACAGAGCTGCTGGTGGACCGCGACGAGGAAGTGAAGAGCTTCCGGGTTCTGCAGTCTCATGGCTGCGCCCCCAAACTGTACTGCACCTTCAATAATGGCCTGTGCTACGAGTTCATGCAGGGAGCGGCGCTGGATCCGGAGCATGTCTGCAATCCGAAAATCTCCAGGTAAGGGGGAGGTCACCGCAGCGTTACCGGAGGATCAAGTGTGCAAGCTGCTGCTGCTGCAGGGTCACTGGTGTATATGCTGTGTATATAGTCAGGGCTGTATGAGCTGCTGCTGCTGCGGGGTCACTGGTGTATATGCTGTATATATAGTCAGGGCTGTATGAGCTGCTGCTGCTGCGGGGTCACTGGTGTATATGCTGTGTATATAGTCAGGGCTGTATGAGCTGCTGCGGGGTCACTGGTGTATATGCTGTATATATAGTCAGGGCTGTATGAGCTGCTGCGGGGTCACTGGTGTATATGCTGTATATATAGTCAGGGCTGTATGAGCTGCTGCAGGGTCACTGGTGTATATGCTGTATATATAGTCAGGGCTGTATGAGCTGCTGCGGGGTCACTGGTGTATATGCTGTATATATAGTCAGGGCTGTATGAGCTGCTGCTGCTGCGGGGTCACTGGTGTATATGCTGTATATATAGTCAGGGCTGTATGAGCTGCTGCTGCTGCGGGGTCACTGGTGTATATGCTGTATATATAGTCAGGGCTGTATGAGCTGCTGCTGCTGCGGGGTCACTGGTGTATATGCTGTATATATAGTCAGGGCTGTATGAGCTGCTGCTGCTGCGGGGTCACTGGTGTATATGCTGTATATATAGTCAGGGCTGTATGAGCTGCTGCGGGGTCACTGGTGTATATGCTGTATATATAGTCAGGGCTGTATGAGCTGCTGCGGGGTCACTGGTGTATATGCTGTATATATAGTCAGGGCTGTATGAGCTGCTGCTGCTGCAGGGTCACTGGTGTATATGCTGTATATATAGTCAGGGCTGTATGAGCTGCTGCTGCTGCAGGGTCACTGGTGTATATGCTGTATATATAGTCAGGGCTGCATGAGCTGCTGCGGGGTCACTGGTGTATATGCTGTATATATAGTCAGGGCTGTATGAGCTGCTGCTGCAGGGTCACTGGTGTATATACTGTATATATAGTCAGGGCTGTATGAGCTGCTGCTGCAGGGTCACTGGTGTATATGCTGTATATATAGTCAGGGCTGTATGAGGTGCTGCTGCGGGGTCACTGGTGTATATGCTGTATATATAGTCAGGGCTGTATGAGCTGCTGCGGGGTCACTGATGTATATGCTGTATATATAGTCAGGGCTGTATGAGCTGCTGCTGCTGCAGGGTCACTGGTGTATATGCTGTGTATATAGTCAGGGCTGTATGAGCTGCTGCTGCTGCGGGGTCACTGTTGTATATGCTGTATATATAGTCAGGGCTGTATGAGCTGCTGCTGCTGCGGGGTCACTGGTGTATATTCTGTATATATAGTCAGGGCTGTATGAGCTGCTGCTGCTGCGGGGTCACTGGTGTATATGCTGTATATATAGTCAGGGCTGTATGAGGTGCTGCTGCGGGGTCACTGGTGTATATGCTGTATATATAGTCAGGGCTGTATGAGGTGCTGCTGCGGGGTCATTGGTGTATATGCTGTATATATAGTCAGGGCTGTATGAGGTGCTGCTGCGGGGTCACTGGTGTATATGCTGTATATATAGTCAGGGCTGTATGAGCTGCTGCTGCTGCGGGGTCACTGGTGTATATGCTGTATATATAGTCAGGGCTGTATGAGCTGCTGCTGCTGCGGGGTCACTGGTGTATATGCTGTATATATAGTCAGGGCTGTATGAGCTGCTGCTGCTGCGGGGTCACTGGTGTATATGCTGTATATATAGTCAGGGCTGTATGAGCTGCTGCTGCTGCGGGGTCACTGGTGTATATGCTGTATATATAGTCAGGGCTGTATGAGCTGCTGCGGGGTCACTGGTGTATATGCTGTATATATAGTCAGGGCTGTATGAGCTGCTGCGGGGTCACTGGTGTATATGCTGTATATATAGTCAGGGCTGTATGAGCTGCTGCTGCTGCAGGGTCACTGGTGTATATGCTGTATATATAGTCAGGGCTGTATGAGCTGCTGCTGCTGCAGGGTCACTGGTGTATATGCTGTATATATAGTCAGGTCTGTATGAGCTGCTGCGGGGTCACTGGTGTATATGCTGTATATATAGTCAGGGCTGTATGAGCTGCTGCTGCAGGGTCACTGGTGTATATACTGTATATATAGTCAGGGCTGTATGAGCTGCTGCTGCAGGGTCACTGGTGTATATGCTGTATATATAGTCAGGGCTGTATGAGGTGCTGCTGCGGGGTCACTGGTGTATATGCTGTATATATAGTCAGGGCTGTATGAGCTGCTGCGGGGTCACTGATGTATATGCTGTATATATAGTCAGGGCTGTATGAGCTGCTGCAGGGTCACTGGTGTATATGCTGTATATATAGTCAGGGCTGTATGAGCTGCTGCGGGGTCACTGGTGTATATGCTGTATATATAGTCAGGGCTGTATGAGCTGCTGCGGGGTCACTGATGTATATGCTGTATATATAGTCAGGGCTGTATGAGCTGCTGCAGGGTCACTGGTGTATATGCTGTATATATAGTCAGGGCTGTATGAGCTGCTGCTGCTGCAGGGTCACTGGTGTATATGCTGTATATATAGTCAGGGCTGTATGAGCTGCTGCTACGAGGTCACTGGTGTATATGCTGTATATATAGTCAGGGCTGTATGAGCTGCTGCTACGGGGTCACTGGTGTATATGCTGTATATATAGTCAGGGCTGTATGAGCTGCTGCAGGGTCACTGGTGTATATGCTGTATATATAGTCAGGGCTGTATGAGCTGCTGCAGGGTCACTGGTGTATATGCTGTATATATAGTCAGGGCTGTATGAGCTGCTGCGGGGTCACTGGTGTATATACTGTATATATAGTCAGGGCTGTATGAGCTGCTGCTGCTGCAGGGTCACTGGTGTATATGCTGTATATATAGTCAGGGCTGTATGAGCTGCTGCGGGGTCACTGGTGTATATGCTGTATATATAGTCAGGGCTGTATGAGCTGCTGCTGCGGGGTCACTGGTGTATATGCTGTATATATAGTCAGGGCTGTATGAGGTGCTGCTGCTGTGGGGTCACTGGTGTATATGCTGTATATATAGTCAGGGCTGTATGAGCTGCTGCGGGGTCACTGGTGTATATGCTGTATATATAGTCAGGGCTGTATGAGCTGCTGCTGCTGCAGGGTCACTGGTGTATATGCTGGGAGGGTCACTGGTGTATATGCTGTATATATAGTCAGGGCTGTATGAGCTGCTGCTGCTGCAGGGTCACTGGTGTATATGCTGTATATATAGTCAGGGCTGTATGAGCTGCTGCTACGGGGTCACTGGTGTATATGCTGTATATATAGTCAGGGCTGTATGAGCTGCTGCAGGGTCACTGGTGTATATGCTGTATATATAGTCAGGGCTGTATGAGCTGCTGCGGGGTCACTGGTGTATATGCTGTATATATAGTCAGGGCTGTATGAGCTGCTGCAGGGTCACTGGTGTATATGCTGTATATATAGTCAGGGCTGTATGAGCTGCTGCGGGGTCACTGGTGTATATGCTGTATATATAGTCAGGGCTGTATGAGCTGCTGCGGGGTCACTGGTGTATATGCTGTATATATAGTCAGGGCTGTATGAGCTGCTGCGGGGTCACTGGTGTATATGCTGTATATATAGTCAGGGCTGTATGAGCTGCTGCGGGGTCACTGGTGTATATGCTGTATATATAGTCAGGGCTGTATGAGCTGCTGCGGGGTCACTGGTGTATATGCTGTATATATAGTCAGGGCTGTATGAGCTGCTGCGGGGTCACTGGTGTATATGCTGTATATATAGTCAGGGCTGTATGAGCTGCTGCGGGGTCACTGGTGTATATGCTGTATATATAGTCAGGGCTGTATGAGCTGCTGCTGCGGGGTCACTGGTGTATATGCTGTATATATAGTCAGGGCTGTATGAGCTGCAGCAGGGTCACTGGTGTATATACTGTATATATAGTCAGGGCTGTATGAGCTGCTGCTGTGGGGTCACTGGTGTATATACTGTATATATAGTCAGGGCTGTATGAGCTGCTGCTGCTGCGGGGTCACTGGTGTATATACTGTATATATAGTCAGGGCTGTATGAGCTGCTGCGGGGTCACTGGTGTATATGCTGTATATATAGTCAGGGCTGTATGAGCTGCTGCTGCTGCAGGGTCACTGGTGTATATGCTGTATATATAGTCAGGGCTGTATGAGCTGCTGCTGCTGCAGGGTCACTGGTGTATATGCTGTATATATAGTCAGGGCTGTATGAGCTGCTGCGGGGTCACTGGTGTATATGCTGTATATATAGTCAGGGCTGTATGAGCTGCTGTGGGGTCACTGGTGTATATGCTGTATATATAGTCAGGGCTGTATGAGCTGCTGCGGGGTCACTGGTGTATATGCTGTATATATAGTCAGGGCTGTATGAGCTGCTGCGGGGTCACTGGTGTATATACTGTATATATAGTCAGGGCTGTATGAGCTGCTGCTGCTGCAGGGTCACTGGTGTATATGCTGTATATATAGTCAGGGCTGTATGAGCTGCTGCTGCTGCGGGGTCACTGGTGTATATGCTGTATATATAGTCAGGGCTGTATGAGCTGCTGTGTGGTCACTGGTGTATATGCTGTATATATAGTCAGGGCTGTATGAGCTGCTGCGGGGTCACTGGTGTATATGCTGTATATATAGTCAGGGCTGTATGAGCTGCTGTGTGGTCACTGGTGTATATGCTGTATATATAGTCAGGGCTGTATGAGCTGCTGCGGGGTCACTGGTGTATATGCTGTATATATAGTCAGGGCTGTATGAGCTGCTGCGGGGTCACTGGTGTATATACTGTATATATAGTCAGGGCTGTATGAGCTGCTGCGGGGTCACTGGTGTATATGCTGTATATATAGTCAGGGCTGTATGAGCTGCTGCGGGGTCACTGGTGTATATGCTGTATATATAGTCAGGGCTGTATGAGCTGCTGCTGCGGGGTCACTGGTGTATATGCTGTATATATAGTCAGGGCTGTATGAGCTGCTGCTGCGGGGTCACTGGTGTATATGCTGTATATATAGTCAGGGCTGTATGAGCTGCTGCGGGGTCACTGGTGTATATGCTGTATATATATATAGTCAGGGCTGTATGAGCTGCTGCGGGGTCACTGGTGTATATGCTGTATATATAGTCAGGGCTGTATGAGCTGCTGCGGGGTCACTGGTGTATATACTGTATATATAGTCAGGGCTGTATGAGCTGCTGCGGGGTCACTGGTGTATATGCTGTATATATAGTCAGGGCTGTATGAGCTGCTGCTGCGGGGTCATTGGTGTATATGCTGTATATATAGTCAGGGCTGTATGAGCTGCTGCAGGGTCACTGGTGTATATGCTGTATATATAGTCAGGGCTGTATGAGCTGCTGCTGCGGGGTCACTGGTGTATATGCTGTATATATAGTCAGGGCTGTATGAGCTGCTGCTGCGGGGTCACTGGTGTATATGCTGTATATATAGTCAGGGCTGTATGAGCTGCTGCGGGGTCACTGGTGTATATGCTGTATATATAGTCAGGGCTGTATGAGCTGCTGCGGGGTCACTGGTGTATATGCTGTATATATAGTCAGGGCTGTATGAGCTGCTGCTGCTGCGGGGTCACTGGTGTATATGCTGTATATATAGTCAGGGCTGTATGAGCTGCTGCGGGGTCACTGGTGTATATGCTGTATATATAGTCAGGGCTGTATGAGCTGCTGCTGCGGGGTCACTGGTGTATATGCTGTATATATAGTCAGGGCTGTATGAGCTGCTGCTGCGGGGTCACTGGTGTATATGCTGTGTATATAGTCAGGGCTGTATGAGCTGCTGCGGGGTCACTGGTGTATATGCTGTATATATAGTCAGGGCTGTATGAGCTGCTGCGGGGTCACTGGTGTATATGCTGTATATATAGTCAGGGCTGTATGAGCTGCTGCAGGGTCACTGGTGTATATGCTGTATATATAGTCAGGGCTGTATGAGCTGCTGCTGCAGGGTCACTGGTGTATATGCTGTATATATAGTCATGGCTGTATGAGCTGCTGCGGGGTCACTGGTTTATATGCTGTATATATAGTCAGGGCTGTATGAGCTGCTGCGGGGTCACTGGTGTATATACTGTATATATAGTCAGGGCTGTATGAGCTGCTGTGGGGTCACTGGTGTATATGCTGTATATATAGTCAGGGCTGTATGAGCTGCTGCTGCTGCGGGGTCACTGGTGTATATGCTGTATATATAGTCAGGGCTGTATGAGCTGCTGCGGGGTCACTGGTGTATATGCTGTATATATAGTCAGGGCTGTATGAGCTGCTGCAGGGTCACTGGTGTATATGCTGTATATATAGTCAGGGCTGTATGAGCTGCTGTGGGGTCACTGGTGTATATGCTGTATATATAGTCAGGGCTGTATGAGCTGCTGCTGCAGGGTCACTGGTGTATATGCTGTATATATATATATATATATATAGTCAGGGCTGTATGAGCTGCTGCAGGGTCACTGGTGTATATGCTGTGTATATATATATATATATAGTCAGGGCTGTATGAGCTGCTGCGGGGTCACTGGTGTATATGCTGTATATATAGTCAGGGCTGTATGAGCTGCTGCGGGGTCACTGGTGTATATGCTGTATATATAGTCAGGGCTGTATGAGCTGCTGCGGGGTCACTGGTGTATATGCTGTATATATAGTCAGGGCTGTATGAGCTGCTGCAGGGTCACTGGTGTATATGCTGTATATATAGTCAGGGCTGTATGAGCTGCTGCGGGGTTAGTTGCACACTATGTGAGCGCCCCCTGTCTGGCCGGTCGCTCCTTCCTTCTCCTTCCTGAAGGTGACAGTGGTAAATCTTGCAGGTAATTCATCCACTGCTTACGCAGGACTATTATCTGTAAGAGGCTTTGCCTGCGTGTGGCGCTGCCTGTCAGGGAGGTTACTAATGGAATCAGCTCATGATCGGCCCCGGTATTCCGCTCAGGCCCGGTCTGCGGGGCGCCTGCTCTTTCAGGAATTGTATGTGATACGCTGTATGTCTAGGAATGTGTCCTTGGCGGGGGGGAGGGGGTTACTTATAAGTGCAACTTCTTAATGTGTTATCATAACCCCAAATACCTGGAGTCCTGCAAAACATGCTCAGTGCTGGGGTGAAGCGGGTGACATTGTATCTAGGCAGTGACACTGTATCCAGAATGTCCTATTGTATCATAACCAGGCAGTTACATTGTATCTAGGCTTTCCTGTAGCATTGTATTGTGTCCAGGCAGTTACATTGTATCTAGGCTTTCCTGTTGTGTCCAGGCAGTTACATTGTATCTAGGCTTTCCTGTTGTATTGTATCTAGGCTTTCCTGTTGTATTGTATCTAGGCTTTCCTGTTGTTTTCAGGCAGTTACATTGTATCTAGGCTTTCCTGTTGTATCCAGGCAGTTACACTGTATCTAGGCTTTCCTGTTGTATCCAGGCAGTTACACTGTATCTAGGCTTTCCTGTTGTGTCCAGGCAGTGACACTGTATCTAGGCTTTCCTGTTGTGTCCAGGCAGTTACATTGTATCTAGGCTTTCCTGTTGTGTCCAGGCAGTGACATTGTATCTAGGCTTTCCTGTTGTGTCCAGGCAGTGACATTGTATCTAGGCTTTCCTGTTGTATCCAGGCAGTTACATTGTATCTAGGCTTTCCTGTTGTATCCAGGCACAGACACTGTATCTAGGCTTTCCTGTTGTATTGTATCCAGGCAGTGACACTGTATCTAGGCTTTCCTGTTGTATTCAGGCAGTGACACTGTATCTAGGCTTTCCTGTTGTATCCAGGCAGTGACACTGTATCTAGGCTTTCCTGTTGTATTCAGGCAGTTACATTGTATCTAGGCTTTCCTGTAGCATTATATTGTATTCAGGCAGTTGCTTTCCTGTTGTATCCAGGCAGTGACACTGTATCTAGGCTTTCCTGTTGTATCCAGGCAGTGACACTGTATCTAGGCTTTCCTGTTGTATTCAGGCAGTTACACTGTATCTAGGCTTTCCTGTTGTATTCAGGCAGTTACATTGTATCTAGGCTTTCCTGTTGTGTCCAGGCAGTTACATTGTATCTAGGCTTTCCTGTTGTATTCAGGCAGTGACACTGTATCTAGGCTTTCCTGTTGTGTCCAGGCAGTTACATTGTATCTAGGCTTTCCTGTTGTATTCAGGCAGTTACATTGTATCTAGGCTTTCCTGTTGTGTCCAGGCAGTGACACTGTATCTAGGCTTTCCTGTTGTATCCAGGCAGTGACACTGTATCTAGGCTTTCCTGTTGTATCCAGGCAGTGACACTGTATCTAGGCTTTCCTGTTGTATTCAGGCAGTTACATTGTATCTAGGCTTTCCTGTTGTATTCAGGCAGTGACACTGTATCTAGGCTTTCCTGTTGTATTCAGGCAGTTACATTGTATCTAGACTTTCCTGTTGTATTCAGGCAGTTACATTGTATCTAGGCTTTCCTGTTGTGTCCAGGCAGTGACACTGTATCTAGGCTTTCCTGTTGTATCCAGGCAGTGACACTGTATCTAGGCTTTCCTGTTGTATCCAGGCAGTGACACTGTATCTAGGCTTTCCTGTTGTATTCAGGCAGTTACATTGTATCTAGGCTTTCCTGTTGTGTCCAGGCAGTGACATTGTATCTTCCCTCTTTTGCCCTGCAGGCTCATAGCCCGTCAGCTCGCTAAGATCCACGCCATTCATGCGCACAATGGCTGGATCCCTAAATCTAACCTGTGGCTGAAGATGAGGGCGTACTTCTCTCTGGTTCCTACAGACTTCCCGGAGCAGCTCATCCACGACAGGTGAGGCCTCTGCGTGGTGTCCGGTCACCTGTAACATGTCATCTTCAGCTCTCGTATAGATTCTCTTCTGCCCTTGCTGGCTCTCTTCTTCCTGTCAGTTTGTACATGGCGTACGCTTTGTTACACTGTATCAGTGCATGTAAGATTTGTGAGGTCTTACACTGTCCCCTCCTGCCAGGTTTGTCCGTGACGTCCCCAGCCGCTCGGTCCTGGAGCAGGAGATGGCGTGGATGGAGGCGACGCTGTCCAGTCTGGGCTCTCCGGTGGTCCTGTGCCACAACGACCTGCTGTGTAAGAACATCATCTACAATGAGAAGAGAGGTAGGTGTCCTGGCAGGAAGTACCCGGCGGCACCGGCACTTCTCTGCTTGCCGTTTTGACTTTCCTTTGGTAAGTAGGGAAACCTCTCCGTATGGGCACCGCGGCTGCGGTGATAGATCATCACGCCCTGCTGACTCCGCCTCTGAACTAACCGCCCCCTCCTTGACTGTCACTAACTGGTCCAGTGTAAAGGAAGGGTTAACAGTTGTCAGTGACAGCAAGCAGCTGTGGTACACGGAGCATGTTACCTCCATGTGTGGCCCCTGGGTACCTGTACATATGAAGTGACCAGGCACATTGTTCTGAGTCCAGGAGGGGCCCCTCACAGTGCTGAGTATGGGGCCCGGCAGCTGATTGGGCCCAGACTGTAATGTATGATGCCAGTAAGAGCCGTAGAGGCACAGCCGCCCCCCTGATGTTTCTGAAAAATGTGCATGTTCACTTTAAGTGACAGGCGCCCGAACAGGTGTGGCCCTTCTGTCCTCTCCGGGCTGTGGTAGACCGCCTGTGTAGGGAGTAGAGCAGAGACCTGGAGGCTGCTCCCTACACTGGTACAGGCTGCCGCCGCCTCTGGACCGGATGCCATCGTTATCTCTAGAGGGGGAGGGGCTAAGATGGCGGTAGAAGCGATGACCTATGATTGGATAATGTCTGTACTGTTTATCGTATTTGTGCTGCGGTCTCTCTATACGGCCGCGGTCAGAGCGAAGAGTGCCAAAGTCTTAAAGTGGAATCTCAAAGCTCATACACAAATAATTCCTGAGGGCCCGAAGCGTCCGAGTGTGTATGGTCAGGAATGTGTGACGCCAAGGGGTTAATTCTGAGACGCAGGAGTGTAACAACTGTAAATGCTGCTCTGGAAGTGACTGGAGTATAATAGATGATACAGAATGCTGAGCGCTGCTCTGTAGGTGACTGGAATATAATAGATGATACAGAATGCTGAGCGCTGCTCTGGAGGTGACTGGAGTATAATAGATGATACAGAATGCTGAGCGCTGCTCTGGAGGTGACTGGAATATAATAGATGATACAGAATGCTGAGCGCTGCTCTGGAGGTGACTGGAATATAATAGATGATACAGAATGCTGAGCGCTGCTCTGGAGGTGACTGGAGTATAATAGATGATACAGAATGCTGAGCGCTGCTCTGGAGGTGACTGGAGTATAATAGATGATACGGAATGCTGAGCGCTGCTCTGGAAGTGACTGGAATATAATAGATGATACAGAATGCTGAGCGCTGCTCTGGAAGTGACTGGAGTATAATAGATGATACAGAATGCTGAGCGCTGCTCTGGAGGTGACTGGAGTATAAAGGATGATACAGAATGCTGAGCGCTGCGCTGGAGGTGACTGGAGTATAAAGGATGATACAGAATGCTGAGCGCTGCTCTGGAGGTGACTGGAATATAATAGATGATACAGAATGCTGAGCGCTGCTCTGGAGGTGACTGGAGTATAAAGGATGATACAGAATGCTGAGCGCTGCTCTGGAAGTGACTGGAGTATAATAGATGATACAGAATGCTGAGCGCTGCTCTGGAGGTGACTGGAGTATAAAGGATGATACAGAATGCTGAGCGCTGCTCTGGAGGTGACTGGAGTATAATAGATGATACAGAATGCTGAGCGCTGCTCTGGAGGTGACTGGAGTATAATAGATGATACAGAATGCTGAGCGCTGCTCTGGAGGTGACTGGAGTATAATAGATGATACAGAATGCTGAGCGCTGCTCTGGAGGTGACTGGAATATAATAGATGATACAGAATGCTGAGCACTGCTCTGGAGGTGACTGGAGTATAATAGATATTACAGAATGCTGAGCGCTGCTCTGGAGGTGACTGGAATATAATAGATGATACAGAATGCTGAGCGCTGCTCTGGAGGTGACTGGAGTATAAAGGATGATACAGAATGCTGAGCGCTGCTCTGGAAGTGACTGGAGTATAATAGATGATACAGAATGCTGAGCGCTGCTCTGGAGGTGACTGGAGTATAAAGGATGATACAGAATGCTGAGCGCTGCTCTGGAGGTGACTGGAGTATAATAGATGATACAGAATGCTGAGCGCTGCTCTGGAGGTGACTGGAATATAATAGATGATACAGAATGCTGAGCGCTGCTCTGGAGGTGACTGGAGTATAATAGATGATACAGAATGCTGAGTGCTGCTCTGGAGGTGACTGGAGTATAATAGATGATACAGAATGCTGAGTGCTGCTCTGGAGGTGACTGGAGTATAATAGATGATACAGAATGCTGAGCGCTGCTCTGGAGGTGACTTGAGTAGATAACCTGATATTGCATGTATGAATGCTGCTTTGTCTGTGACTAGAGTATGTTATATAATTTTGAATGCTGCATTGCAGGTGTCTGGAATAGAAGACTTGATGTAGCAGCAGAACTGTGAGCGCTGCTCTGGATGTGGCTGGTTTATATCACATGCTGCATAAGTTATGAATGCTGTTTTGGATGTGAGTGGAGTATAATAATGTAGCAGAACTATGAGCGCTGCTCTGGCTGTGAGTGGAGTATAAGACCTGATGTAGCAGAACTATGAGCGCTGCTCTGGCTGTGAGTGGAGTATAAGACCTGATGTAGCAGAACTATGAGCGCTGCTCTGGCTGTGAGTGGAGTATAAGATCTGATGTAGCAGAACTATGAGCGCTGCTCTGGCTGTGAGTGGAGTATAATACCTGATGTAGCAGAACTATGAGCGCTGCTCTGGCTGTGAGTGGAGTATAAGATCTGATGTAGCAGAACTATGAGCGCTGCTCTGGCTGTGAGTGGAGTATAATACCTGATGTAGCAGAACTATGAGCGCTGCTCTGGCTGTGAGTGGAGTATAATACCTGATGTAGCAGAACTATGAGCGCTGCTCTGGCTGTGAGTGGAGTATAATACCTGATGTAGCAGAACTATGAGCGCTGCTCTGGCTGTGAGTGGAGTATAAGACCTGATGTAGCAGAACTATGAGCGCTGCTCTGGCTGTGAGTGGAGTATAATACCTGATGTAGCAGAACTATGAGCGCTGCTCTGGCTGTGAGTGGAGTATAAGATCTGATGTAGCAGAACTATGAGCGCTGCTCTGGCTGTGAGTGGAGTATAATACCTGATGTAGCAGAACTATGAGCGCTGCTCTGGCTGTGAGTGGAGTATAAGATCTGATGTAGCAGAACTATGAGCGCTGCTCTGGCTGTGAGTGGAGTATAAGATCTGATGTAGCAGAACTATGAGCGCTGCTCTGGCTGTGAGTGGAGTATAATACCTGATGTAGCAGAACTATGAGCGCTGCTCTGGCTGTGAGTGGAGTATAATACTTGATGTAGCAGAACTATGAGCGCTGCTCTGGCTGTGAGTGGAGTATAATACCTGATGTAGCAGAACTATGAGCGCTGCTCTGGCTGTGAGTGGAGTATAATACCTGATGTAGCAGAACTATGAGCGCTGCTCTGGCTGTGAGTGGAGTATAATACCTGATGTAGCAGAACTATGAGCGCTGCTCTGGCTGTGAGTGGAGTATAAGACCTGATGTAGCAGAACTATGAGCGCTGCTCTGGCTGTGAGTGGAGTATAAGACCTGATGTAGCAGAACTATGAGCGCTGCTCTGGCTGTGAGTGGAGTATAAGACCTGATGTAGCAGAACTATGAGCGCTGCTCTGGCTGTGAGTGGAGTATAATACCTGATGTAGCAGAACTATGAGCGCTGCTCTGGCTGTGAGTGGAGTATAAGACCTGATGTAGCTGGGGCATCTCTTGCCCCCGTCCTGTGATATTTCGGGTGCGTTCAGTCCCGTTTTGGTGAATTCCACTTTAAAACTTTTGGCTGAAGGGTTTTTTTACGTTCAGATTTTTTTAACCAATAAAGTTTTGTGTTGTGAAATGTGAGTGCCAAATTCTCTTCATCTGCCGCAGATTAGGTTTGCTGCTGCCCTGCGGCGGCGCGCTCCGTGCTTCTTATACGCACTGACTGGCGGTTTGTCGATCACATGTTCACTTGCTCCTCCCACATAGGAGTGAACGCCTCCCGGTAACGGCCTCCTCAGTCTCTTCTAGATCTTTCCTGTATGTTTTATGTAACTGTACGTAACTTCTAATGTAACTTACCATAAGACGAGGGCGGAACGTAGACTTATCTCACCGTATGTCTGGTAAACGGGAAAGCGGGGGGCATTGGCGAGCTGGGGCCGGACTGTGAATGTTACGGACAAGTGACTCTAGGCCTCATTATAGTATTGAGCTGGGGCCCCTGCCCATAGGGGGCGCTCCTATCTACTGTGCTGACATCTAGTGGACCGTCAATCCAAGAAAGCTGCATTAACTAGGGGGAGCGGCCGCTCCCTGGAGCGCTGCAGTCCCCTCCCCAGTGAAAATGTTCCAGTTTGCTGCTGTGTGCACTAGTAGGTGTTAAGTTCCACAGCTGGTCATAAAGCGAGACTGCTTGGTTGATGGGGTGTGGTGACCCCTAGTGGGCATCATGACAACTGCCCACAAGTACCTGATTATAGTGGTGATGTAGTGCGCTGCCCCAGCTCTGCTCCATCTGCCATCACAGTCCTGTAATGTTCACAGCTCCAGCCCCCCCCAATGCGGCGGTTACATGGGGTGCGTGTTCTATGGTGGTGTCCCCTCCCCCACACTGCTGACCCCTCCTCTTGCCTTTAGATGACGTCCAGTTCATTGACTATGAATATTCTGGATACAATTACCAGGCGTACGACATCGGGAACCACTTCAATGAGTTTGCAGGTATGCCGCACTTCACTTCCTCTCTCGTTGAATATGTTTTTGGGGGGGGCGACTGCTGACAGGTCTGTCTCTTCTCCAGGGGTGAACGAGGTGGATTACAGCCTCTATCCAGAGAGGGCGCTGCAGCTCCACTGGTTACGAGCCTACCTGGAGGCCTACAAGGAGTTTAAGGGCATCAGAACCAACGTGTCAGACAGCGAGGTGGAGCGCCTCTACGTGCAGGTCAATCAGTTCGCTCTGGTGAGTGTCAGCCACTAATGCACCCGCTCATAAAGATATCTGGGGTCCCCCTGTCCCCGCCCCACCTGGTCTCACCTTGTATCTGTTCTTTGCAGGCTTCTCACTTCTTCTGGGGGCTCTGGGCGCTGATACAAGCTAAATATTCCAAAATTGACTTTGACTTCTTGGGGTTAGTATTATCTGGTGCTAATCTGTATGTAGTGAGCTCCCTCTAGTGGTGACTGTATAATCTGTATGTAGTGAGCTCCCTCTAGTGGTGACTGTATAATCTGTATGTAGTGAGCTCCCTCTATGGTGACTGTATAATCTGTATGTAGTGAGCTCCCCCTAGTGGTGACTGTATAATCAGTATGTAGTGAGCTCCTCCTAGTGGTGGGTGTATAATCTGTATGTAGTGAGCTCCCTCTAGTGGTGACTATATAATCTGTATGTAGTGTGCTCCCTCTAGTGGTGACTGTATAATCTGTATGTAGTGAGCTCCTCCTAGTGGTGACTGTATAATCTGTATGTAGTGAGCTCCCTCTAGTGGTGACTGTATAATCTGTATGTAGTGAGCTCCCTCTAGTGGTGACTGTATAATCTGTATGTAGTGAGCTCCCTCTATGGTGACTGTATAATCTGTATGTAGTGAGCTCCCCCTAGTGGTGACTGTATAATCAGTATGTAGTGAGCTCCTCCTAGTGGTGGGTGTATAATCTGTATGTAGTGAGCTCCCTCTAGTGGTGACTATATAATCTGTATGTAGTGTGCTCCCTCTAGTGGTGACTGTATAATCTGTATGTAGTGAGCTCCTCCTAGTGGTGACTGTATAATCTGTATGTAGTGAGCTCCCTCTAGTGGTGACTGTATAATCTGTATGTAGTGAACTCCTCCTAGTGGTGACTGTATAATCTGTATGTAGTGAGCTCCCTCCCAGTGGTGACTGTATAATCTGTATGTAGTGAGCTCCCCCTAGTGGTGACTGTATGATCTGTATGTAGTGAGCTCCCCCCAGTGGTGACTGTATAATCTGTATGTAGTTAGCTCCCTCTAGTGGTGACTGTATAATCTGTATGTAGTGAGCTCCCCCCAGTGGTGACTGTATAATCTGTATGTAGTTAGCTCCCTCTAGTGGTGACTGTATAACCTGTATGTAGTGAGCTCCTCCTAGTGGTGACTGTATAATCTGTATGTAGTGAGCTCCCTCTAGTGGTGACTGTATAATCTGTATGTAGTGAGCTCCCTCTAGTGGTGACTGTATAATCTGTATGTAGTGAGCTCCCTCTAGTGGTGACTGTATAATCTGTATGTAGTGAGCTCCCTCTAGTGGTGACTGTATAATCTGTATGTAGTGAGCTCCCCCTAGTGGTGACTGTATAATCTGTATGTAGTGAGCTCCCCCTAGTGGTGACTGTATGATCTGTATGTAGTGAGCTCCCCCCAGTGGTGACTGTATAATCTGTATGTAGTTAGCTCCCTCTAGTGGTGACTGTATAATCTGTATGTAGTGAGCTCCCTCTAGTGGTGACTGTATAATGTGTATGTAGTGAGCTCCTCCTAGTGGTGACTGTATAATCTGTATGTAGTGAGCTCCCTCTAGTGGTGACTGTATAATCTGTATGTAGTGAGCTCCCCCTAGCGGTGACTGTATAACCTGTATGTAGTGAGCTCCTCCTAGTGGTGACTGTATAATCTGTATGTAGTGAGCTTCCTCTAGTGGTGACTGTATAATCTGTATGTAGTGAGCTCCTCCTAGTGGTGACTGTATAATCTGTATGTAGTGAGCTCCCCCTAGTGGTGACTGTATAATCTGTATGTAGTGAGCTCCCTCCAGTGGTGACTGTATAATCTGTATGTAGTGAGCTCCTCCTAGTGGTGACTGTATAATCTGTATGTAGTGAGCTCCTCCTAGTGGTGACTGTATAATCTGTATGTAGTGAGCGCCCCCTAGTGGTGACTGTATAATCTGTATGTAGTGAGCTCCTCCTAGTGGTGACTGTATAATGTGTATGTAGTGAGCTCCTCCTAGTGGTGACTGTATAATCTGTATGTACAGTCATGGCCAAAAGTTTTGAGAATGACACAAATATTCTATTTTCACATGATCTGCTGCCCTCTGGTTTTTCTGTGTGTTTGTCAGATGTTTTTATCACATACAGAAATAGAATTGCATTCATATTATGAGTAACAGAAGCTTATATTGACAGTTAGAATGAGTTAATGCAGCAAGTCAATATTTGCAGTGTTGACCCTTCTTCTTCAGGACCTCTGCAATTCTCCCTGGCATGCTCTCAATCAACTTCTGGACCAAATCCTGACTGATAGCAGTCCATTCTTGCAGAATCAATGCTTTCATTTTGTCTGAATTTGTTGGTTTTTGTTTGTCCACCCGTCTCTTGATGATTGACCACAAGTTCTCAATGGGATTAAGATCTGGGGAGTTTCCAGGCCATGGACCCAAAATCTCTATGTTTTGTTCCCTGAGCCATTTAGTTATCACCTTTGCTTTATGGCAAGGTGCTCCATCATGCTGGAAAAGGCATTGTTGAGCGCCAAACTGCTCTTGGACGGTTGGGAGAAGTTGCTCTTGGAGGACATTCTGGTACCATTCTTTATTCATGGCAAGACTGTGAGAGAGCCGATTCCCTTGGCTGAGAAGCAACCCCACACATGAATGGTTTCAGGATGCTTTACAGTTGGCATGAGACAAGACTGGTGGTAGCGCTCACCTCTTCTTCTCCGAATAAGCTGTTTTCCAGATGTTCCAAACAATGGAAAAGGGGATTCATCAGAGAAAATGACTTTCCCCCAGTCCTCAGCAGTCCACTCCCTGTACCTTTTGCAGAATATCAGTCTGTCCCTGATGTTTTTTCTGGAGAGAAGTGGCTTCTTTGCTGCCCTCCTTGAGACCAGGCCTTGCTCCAAGAGTCTCCGCCTCACAGTGCGTGCAGATGCACTCACACCTGCCTGCTGCCATTCCTCAGCAAGCTCTGCACTGCTGGTAGCCCCATCCCGCAGCTGAAACACTTTTAAGAGACGGTCCTGCCGCTTGCTGGTCTTTCTTGGGCACCCTGGAGCCTTTTTGGCACCAATGGAACCTCTCTCCTTGAAGTTCTTGATGATGCGATAGATTGTTGACTGAGGTGCAATCTTTCTAGCTGCAATACTCTTCCCAGTTAGGCCATTTTTGTGCAGTGCAATGATGACTGCACGTGTTTCTTTAGAGATAACCATGGTTAACAGAAGAGAAACAATGATGGCAAGCACCAGCCTCCTTTTAAAGTGTCCAGTGGTGTCATTCTTACTTAATCATGACAGATTGATCTCCAGCCCTGTCCTCATCAACACCCACACCTGTGTTAATGGAGCAATCACTGAAACCATGTTAGGTGGTCCTTTTAAGGCAGGGCTGCAATGATGTTGAAATGTGTTTTGGGGGATAAAGTTCATTTTCTAGGCAAATATTGACTTTGCAAGTAATTGCTGTTAAGCTGATCACTCTTTATAACATTCTGGAGTATATGCAAATTGCCATTAGAAAAACTGAAGCAGTAGACTTTGTAAAAATTAATATTTGTATCATTCTCAAAACTTTTGGCCATGACTGTAGTGAGCTCCTCCTAGTGGTGGCTGTATAATATGTATGTAGTGAGCTCCCCCTAGTGGTGACTGTATAATCTGTATGTAGTGAGCTCCTCCTAGTGGTGACTGTGTATAATCTGTATGTAGTGAGCTCCCCCTAGTGGTGACTGTATAATCTGTATGTAGTGAGCTCCTCCTAGTGGTGACTGTATAATCTGTATGTAGTGAGCTCCCCCTAGTGGTGACTGTATAATCTGTATGTAGTGAGCTCCTCCTAGTGGTGACTGTATAATCTGTATGTAGTGAGCTCCCTCTAGTGGTGACTGTATAATCTGTATGTAGTGAGCTCTCTCTAGTGGTGACTGTATAATCTGTATGTAGTGAGCTCCCCCTAGTGGTGACTGTATAATCTGTATGTAGTGAGCTCCTCCTAGTGGTGACTGTATAATCTGTATGTAGTGAGCTCCTCCTAGTGGTGACTGTGTATAATCTGTATGTAGTGAGCTCCCCCTAGTGGTGACTGTATAATCTGTATGTAGTGAGCTCCCCCTAGTGGTGACTGTATAATCTGTATGTAGTGAGCTCCCTCTAGTGGTGACTGTATAATCTGTATGTAGTGAGCTCCTCCTAGTGGTGACTGTATAATCTGTATGTAGTGAGCTCCCCCTAGGGATGACTGTATAATCTGTATGTAGTGAGCTCCCCCTAGTGGTGACTGTATAATCTGTATGTAGTGAGCTCCTCCTAGTGGTGACTGTATAATCTGTATGTAGTGAGCTCCCTCTAGTGGTGACTGTATAATCTGTATGTAGTGAGCTCTCTCTAGTGGTGACTGTATAATCTGTATGTAGTGAGCTCCCCCTAGTGGTGACTGTATAATCTGTATGTAGTGAGCTCCTCCTAGTGGTGACTGTATAATCTGTATGTAGTGAGCTCCCTCTAGTGGTGACTGTATAATCTGTATGTAGTGAGCTCCTCCTAGTGGTGACTGTATAATCTGTATGCAGTGAGCTCCCCCTAGTGGTGACTGTATAATATGTATGTAGTGAGCTCCTCCTAGTGGTGACTGTATAATCTGTATGTAGTGAGCTCCCCCTAGTGGTGACTGTATAATCTGTATGTAGTGAGCTCTCTCTAGTGGTGACTGTATAATCTGTATGTAGTGAGCTCCCTCTAGTGGTGACTGTATAATCTGTATGTAGTGAGCTCTCTCTAGTGGTGACTGTATAATCTGTATGTAGTGAGCTCCCCCTAGTGGTGACTGTATAATCTGTATGTAGTGAGCTCCTCCTAGTGGTGACTGTATAATCTGTATGTAGTGAGCTCCCTCTAGTGGTGACTGTATAATCTGTATGTAGTGAGCTCCTCCTAGTGGTGACTGTATAATCTGTATGTAGTGAGCTCCCCCTAGTGGTGACTGTATAATCTGTATGTAGTGAGCTCCTCCTAGTGGTGACTGTATAATCTGTATGTAGTGAGCTCCCCCTAGTGGTGACTGTATAATCTGTATGTAGTGAGCTCCTCTAGTGGTGACTGTATAATCTGTATGTAGTGAGCTCCTCCTAGTGGTGACTGTATAATCTGTATGTAGTGAGCTCCCTCTAGTGGTGACTGTATAATCTGTATGTAGTGAGCTCCTCCTAGTGGTGACTGTATAATCTGTATGTAGTGAGCTCCCTCTAGTGGTGACTGTATAATCTGTATGTAGTGAGCTCCTCCTAGTGGTGACTGTATAATCTGTATGTAGTGAGCTCCTCCTAGTGGTGACTGTATAATCTGTATGTAGTGAGCTCTCTCTAGTGGTGACTGTATAATCTGTATGTAGTGAACTCCTCCTAGTGGTGACTGTATAATCTGTATGTAGTGAGCTCCCCCTAGTGGTGACTGTATAATCTGTATGTAGTGAGCTCCCCCTAGTGGTGACTGTATAATCTGTATGTAGTGACTCTCGGCTGTCGCCCCCTACAGGTATGCCATTGTCCGGCTGAGCCAGTACTTTAAGATGAAGCCGGAGGTGATGGCACTGACTCTTCCGGATTAGCCGAGGACCCTCCTCTTCCTCCTCGGCTCCACTCACCACATCGCCGGGACCACGCCACCGCCGGGCGCTCTGGCCTGGGGGGTTTCCTTTTATGCCTTTTTTAGTTGAAGCCTTTACTCTGCGAGGTTCGGACGTTTCTTCAGATTTTATGTTTTTAATTTAATATTTTTGCTCCGTTATTTATAGCGTTACTTGATTTGCGTCTTTTCCGCCGCCGTTAGCCCGGGGTTGTGGCTCAGGTGCTGGCGGCGCTGTCCGTGGTGCGTCTCTTGTGGTCTCTCCTCCTGCATTTCACCCACTGGATTGTGTGTGGGGCCCCGGGCCCCTGTACATGATGTATAATGTGAATGTTGGTACCTCCCATCCTGTAACTGGAAGTATTCCGTACCTCATGACTTGTGTGGTCTGCCGCCTGTACCGCGGCTCGGATACACTGCGCCTCAGCCGCTGGATTCCGACTTGTCTTGACGCACTTTAGAGACGCGCGTGCTCGTGTGAACTGCGGCCTGTAGATGGCGCTGTGGGGTGACGACTATGCCTTGACCTGTATATATGTAATATAATTGCGCGAGTCTCGTCGGCCGCTGGTAATGTTGATTGTTGTCGCCGTGTCTCGTTGTTTGACACTGATTTGGTGGAAAGTCTAGACCAAAATTCCCGCACTGCCCGTTGGCGCCCCTGGTGGTGTGGGGGGGGGGGGGGATGTCTGTACTGACACGAAGCGATTCACAGAGCTGTGTGCGCCACTGGGCTACGCGGGTGTGACCGCTATATTGCCCACGCACTCGCCACCCAGCTTTCCAAGACTCCTGCCCCTGGTTGGAGTTATGGCACAGGCGGCCGCGTAGCCCGGATCTGCCGCACTGCCACATGTTACTGTAAGTCCTCCGGCTCACCCATCTTTCCTACGGGCTGTTTACTGTGGTCGGGGGTCTCGTTGCCTTTTCTGTGTGTAAATACTACAATATGGCGGGTCGGGGCGCCCGCCGCCGCCGCCGCCGCTGCCGCGCTGATGTCCGGACCGCCGCATGTAGCATATTGTACATACACAGGCCGTGTAAATGACACTTGTAAATTGTAGATTTGTCGCTGCTGCTTTGTATCTCCGCCCCCTGTAAAGCTCCTCCCCCTCCATCAGCGCTCACTACAGACTCCGCCTCTTAACCAAAACCTTCTCCACATCATTTGCATCTTTTATTTGGAAATGTATTTTGTGTAGATGTAAGCACTTTACTTATTGTACACGGCAATAAGTGACAGCAGCGCCGATCCTGCACCGCCGCAACGGGCGGCCGCAACCACAACTGTGAAATCTGTACAACCTCTGCCAGGTCCGAAATAAAGCGCAGCCCTGTTAACTCTACACTGTGTGGTGTGGCCTGTGTGGGGGGAGGGGCTTAGGCTGTAAATGAGTCATCACTGTGGTTAACAGAAGAAGACAGTGATCACAAGCCAGTGGTCTAATGGATGGTGACATCATCTGCCTCATTAACCCTTTCTCCTGATCCTGTCAGTTCACACTTGGCAGTTCTGTGGCACAAATCTCTGCAACTGATAATCCATTCACTTGAGTGAGACTGAGACTCTCCATAGACCTCATGTAGGTGAATGATCGGTCACAGATCGGTCATATTTCTGCCACATCTGTCTTGTGTGAATTGATCCGGAGGGCCGGTAGGAGCAGCTGCATATTACATAGGGCCCGATCTGACTTAGTCAGTGTCTGCTGCTCCGGCTCTGACAGTGTCCTGTTCTGCTGGGGCTGCACACCTCTACTGCCCCCTTGTGTCTAGGTGCATGGCCCCTGCTGACTAGGATGGCCCCAATAATGTCACCTCTACATCGGTGTCAGACTGTATGACCCATACAGAGCCTGGGTAGTGTCACCTCCACATCAGTGTCAGACTGTATGACCCATACAGAACCTGGATAGTGTCACCTCCACATCAGTGTCAGGCTGTATGACCCATACAGAGCCAGGATAGTGTCACCTCCACATCAGTGTCAGACTGTATGACCCATACAGAGCCCGAGTGGTGTCACCTCTACATCGGTGTCAGACTGTATGACCCATACAGAGCCAGGATAGTGTCACCTCCACATCAGTGTCAGACTGTATGACCCATACAGAGCCTGGGTAGTGTCACCTCCACATCGGTGTCAGACTGTATGACCCATACAGAGCCCGGGTGGTGTCACCTCCACATCAGTGTCAGGCTGTATGACCCATACAGAGCCAGGATAGTGTCACCTCCACATCGGTCTCAGACTGTATGACCCATACAGAGCCTGGGTAGTGTCACCTCCACATCGGTGTCAGACTGTATGACCCATACAGAGCCTGGGTAGTGTCACCTCCACATCGGTGTCAGAATGTATGACCCATACAGAGCCAGGATAGTGTCACCTCCACATCAGTCTCAGACTGTATGACCCATACAGAGCCTGGGTAGTGTCACCTCCACATCAGTGTCAGACTGTATGACCCATACAGAGCCTGGGTAGTGTCACCTCCACATCAGTGTCAGACTGTATGACCCATACAGAGCCTGGGTAGTGTCACCTCCACATCAGTGTCAGACTGTATGACCCATACAGAACCTGGATAGTGTCACCTCCACATCAGTGTCAGACTGTATGACCCATACAGAGCCCGGCTGCTGGATACAATGGGGCAGATAACTGATCTTGTGGTATTAGTCAGTGCCCACCTACAGCAGACAATCCTCACTGCCCGGCCTGATCTCCGGCGCTGGCGCGCTCTGCACTACATTTTACACCACTTATTAGTTGTCTTAGTTAATGACAGAAATTTGTCCTAAATTGTGGGGCAGTATCCAAAATGTTGGCACAATTTCTGGCTCAAAGTTTTGCATAATAAGCCCCTCCCACCTGCCAGACGGGACAAAAAAACTGATAGAAAGTGTCTAAAATGCATCGAAAATGAGATGTAAAAAAAGAGGAGCAAAATATTGTGCAGAATTCTGTATATTAATTTATCTGCCTGAATAATAAAAAAAACAAATCACCTAAATCTCATTAATATTACAGAGGACGATCCCTATAACTGCCCCGTCTCCTCCTTATTAGTAATACATTTTATTTCTATAGCGCCAGCATATTCCATAGCGCTGTACAAATTGTAGGGCTAAAACAGAAACATTACAGAGTGACAGTCAATACACACACTGGGACTGAGGGCCCTGCGCGCAAGAGCTTACACTCTATGAGGTAGAGGAGGTGACACAAGAGCTTACAATCTATGAGGTAGAGGGGTGACACAAGAGCTTACAATCTATGAGGTAGAGGAGGTGACACAAGAGCTTACAATCTATGAGGTAGAGGTGACACAAGAGCTTACAATCTATGAGGTAGAGGAAGTGACACAAGAGCTTACACTCTATGAGGTAGAGGAGGTGACACAAGAGCTTACACTCTATGAGGTAGAGGAAGTGACACAAGAGCTTACACTCTATGAGGTAGAGGAGGTGACACAAGAGCTTACACTCTATGAGGTAGAGGAGGTGACACAAGAGCTTACACTCTATGAGGTAGAGGAGGTGACACAAGAGCTTACACTCTATGAGGTAGAGGGGTGACACAAGAGCTTACACTCTATGAGGTAGAGGTGACACAAGAGCTTACAATCTATGAGGTAGAGGGGTGACACAAGAGCTTACAATCTATGAGGTAGAGGGGTGACACAAGAGCTTACAATCTATGAGGTAGAGGTGACACAAGAGCTTACAATCTATGAGGTAGAGGAGGTGACACAAGAGCTTACAATCTATGAGGTAGAGGAGGTGACACAAGAGCTTACAATCTATGAGGTAGAGGGGTGACACAAGAGCTTACAATCTATGAGGTAGAGGGGTGACACAAGAGCTTACAATCTATGAGGTAGAGGAGGTGACACAAGAGCTTACAATCTATGAGGTAGAGGGGGTGACACAAGAGCTTACAATCTATGAGGTAGAGGGGTGACACAAGAGCTTACAATCTATGAGGTAGAGGTGACACAAGAGCTTACAATCTATGAGGTAGAGGAGGTGACACAAGAGCTTACAATCTATGAGGTAGAGGAGGTGACACAAGAGCTTACAATCTATGAGGTAGAGGGGTGACACAAGAGCTTACACTCTATGAGGTAGAGGGGTGACACAAGAGCTTACAATCTGTGAGGTAGAGGAGGTGACACAAGAGCTTACAATCTATGAGGTAGAGGGGGTGACACAAGAGCTTACACTCTATGAGGTAGAGGTGACACAAGAGCTTACAATCTATGAGGTAGAGGAGGTGACACAAGAGCTTACAATCTATGAGGTAGAGGGGGTGACACAAGAGCTTACAATCTATGAGGTAGAGGGGTGACACAAGAGCTTACAATCTATGAGGTAGAGGGGTGACACAAGAGCTTACAATCTATGAGGTAGAGGGGTGACACAAGAGCTTACAATCTATGAGGTAGAGGGGGTGACACAAGAGCTTACAATCTATGAGGTAGAGGGGGTGACACAAGAGCTTACAATCTATGAGGTAGAGGGGGTGACACAAGAGCTTACAATCTATGAGGTAGAGGAGGTGACACAAGAGCTTACAATCTATGAGGTAGAGGAGGTGACACAAGAGCTTACAATCTATGAGGTAGAGGAGGTGACACAAGAGCTTACAATCTATGAGGTAGAGGGGTGACACAAGAGCTTACAATCTATGAGGTAGAGGGGTGACACAAGAGCTTACAAGCTATGAGGTAGAGGAGGTGACACAAGAGCTTACAATCTATGAGGTAGAGGAGGTGACACAAGAGCTTACAATCTATGAGGTAGAGGGGTGACACAAGAGCTTACAATCTATGAGGTAGAGGGGGTGACACAAGAGCTTACAATCTATGAGGTAGAGGTGACACAAGAGCTTACAATCTATGAGGTAGAGGGGTGACACAAGAGCTTACAATCTATGAGGTAGAGGAGGTGACACAAGAGCTTACAATCTATGAGGTAGAGGGGTGACACAAGAGCTTACAATCTATGAGGTAGAGGAGGTGACACAAGAGCTTACAATCTATGAGGTAGAGGTGACACAAGAGCTTACAATCTATGAGGTAGAGGGGTGACACAAGAGCTTACAATCTATGAGGTAGAGGAGGTGACACAAGAGCTTACAATCTATGAGGTAGAGGTGACACAAGAGCTTACAATCTATGAGGTAGAGGAGGTGACACAAGAGCTTACAATCTATGAGGTAGAGGAGGTGACACAAGAGCTTACAATCTATGAGGTAGAGGTGACACAAGAGCTTACAATCTATGAGGTAGAGGAGGTGACACAAGAGCTTACAATCTATGAGGTAGAGGGGGTGACACAAGAGCTTACAATCTATGAGGTAGAGGGGTGACACAAGAGCTTACAATCTATGAGGTAGAGGGGTGACACAAGAGCTTACAATCTATGAGGTAGAGGGGTGACACAAGAGCTTACAATCTATGAGGTAGAGGAGGTGACACAAGAGCTTACAATCTATGAGGTAGAGGAGGTGACACAAGAGCTTACAATCTATGAGGTAGAGGGGTGACACAAGAGCTTACAATCTATGAGGTAGAGGGGTGACACAAGAGCTTACAATCTATGAGGTAGAGGAGGTGACACAAGAGCTTACAATCTATGAGGTAGAGGGGGTGACACAAGAGCTTACAATCTATGAGGTAGAGGGGTGACACAAGAGCTTACAATCTATGAGGTAGAGGAGGTGACACAAGAGCTTACAATCTATGAGGTAGAGGGGTGACACAAGAGCTTACAATCTATGAGGTAGAGGGGTGACACAAGAGCTTACAATCTATGAGGTAGAGGAGGTGACACAAGAGCTTACAATCTATGAGGTAGAGGTGACACAAGAGCTTACAATCTATGAGGTAGAGGGGTGACACAAGAGCTTACACTCTATGAGGTAGAGGGGTGACACAAGAGCTTACAATCTATGAGGTAGAGGAGGTGACACAAGAGCTTACAATCTATGAGGTAGAGGGGTGACACAAGAGCTTACACTCTATGAGGTAGAGGGGTGACACAAGAGCTTACAATCTATGAGGTAGAGGGGGTGACACAAGAGCTTACAATCTATGAGGTAGAGGGGGTGACACAAGAGCTTACAATCTATGAGGTAGAGGTGACACAAGAGCTTACAATCTATGAGGTAGAGGAGGTGACACAAGAGCTTACAATCTATGAGGTAGAGGGAGGTGACACAAGAGCTTACAATCTATGAGGTAGAGGAGGTGACACAAGAGCTTACAATCTATGAGGTAGAGGTGACACAAGTGCACACAGGGAGAGGTGCCGAGCTTACAATCTATGAGGTAGAGGAGGTGACACAAGAGCTTACAATCTATGAGGTAGAGGGGGTGACACAAGAGCTTACAATCTATGAGGTAGAGGGGTGACACAAGAGCTTACAATCTATGAGGTAGAGGGGTGACACAAGAGCTTACAATCTATGAGGTAGAGGAGGTGACACAAGAGCTTACAATCTATGAGGTAGAGGGGTGACACAAGAGCTTACAATCTATGAGGTAGAGGGGTGACACAAGAGCTTACAATCTATGAGGTAGAGGGGTGACACAAGAGCTTACAATCTATGAGGTAGAGGAGGTGACACAAGAGCTTACAATCTATGAGGTAGAGGGGGTGACACAAGAGCTTACAATCTATGAGGTAGAGGGGTGACACAAGAGCTTACAATCTATGAGGTAGAGGAGGTGACACAAGAGCTTACAATCTATGAGGTAGAGGAGGTGACACAAGAGCTTACAATCTATGAGGTAGAGGGGTGACACAAGAGCTTACAATCTATGAGGTAGAGGAGGTGACACAAGAGCTTACAATCTATGAGGTAGAGGAGGTGACACAAGAGCTTACAATCTATGAGGTAGAGGAGGTGACACAAGAGCTTACAATCTATGAGGTAGAGGGGGTGACACAAGAGCTTACAATCTATGAGGTAGAGGGGTGACACAAGAGCTTACAATCTATGAGGTAGAGGGGGTGACACAAGAGCTTACAATCTATGAGGTAGAGGGGGTGACACAAGAGCTTACAATCTATGAGGTAGAGGAGGTGACACAAGAGCTTACAATCTATGAGGTAGAGGAGGTGACACAAGAGCTTACAATCTATGAGGTAGAGGAGGTGACACAAGAGCTTACAATCTATGAGGTAGAGGAGGTGACACAAGAGCTTACAATCTATGAGGTAGAGGGTGACACAAGAGCTTACAATCTATGAGGTAGAGGAGGTGACACAAGAGCTTACAATCTATGAGGTAGAGGAGGTGACACAAGAGCTTACAATCTATGAGGTAGAGGGGTGACACAAGAGCTTACAATCTATGAGGTAGAGGGGGTGACACAAGAGCTTACAATCTATGAGGTAGAGGTGACAAGAGCTGACACAAGAGGTAGAGGTGACAATCTATGAGGTAGAGGAGGTGACACAAGAGCTTACAATCTATGAGGTAGAGGTGACACAAGAGCTTACAATCTATGAGGTAGAGGAGGTGACACAAGAGCTTACAATCTATGAGGTAGAGGGGTGACACAAGAGCTTACAATCTATGAGGTAGAGGGGTGACACAAGAGCTTACAATCTATGAGGTAGAGGAGGTGACACAAGAGCTTACAATCTATGAGGTAGAGGGGTGACACAAGAGCTTACAATCTATGAGGTAGAGGAGGTGACACAAGAGCTTACAATCTATGAGGTAGAGGAGGTGACACAAGAGCTTACAATCTATGAGGTAGAGGGGTGACACAAGAGCTTACAATCTATGAGGTAGAGGAGGTGACACAAGAGCTTACAATCTATGAGGTAGAGGGGTGACACAAGAGCTTACAATCTATGAGGTAGAGGGGTGACACAAGAGCTTACAATCTATGAGGTAGAGGAGGTGACACAAGAGCTTACAATCTATGAGGTAGAGGGGTGACACAAGAGCTTACAATCTATGAGGTAGAGGAGGTGACACAAGAGCTTACAATCTATGAGGTAGAGGAGGTGACACAAGAGCTTACAATCTATGAGGTAGAGGGGTGACACAAGAGCTTACAATCTATGAGGTAGAGGGGTGACACAAGAGCTTACAATCTATGAGGTAGAGGAGGTGACACAAGAGCTTACAATCTATGAGGTAGAGGGGGTGACACAAGAGCTTACAATCTATGAGGTAGAGGGGTGACACAAGAGCTTACAATCTATGAGGTAGAGGAGGTGACACAAGAGCTTACAATCTATGAGGTAGAGGAGGTGACACAAGAGCTTACAATCTATGAGGTAGAGGGGTGACACAAGAGCTTACAATCTATGAGGTAGAGGAGGTGACACAAGAGCTTACAATCTATGAGGTAGAGGAGGTGACACAAGAGCTTACAATCTATGAGGTAGAGGGGTGACACAAGAGCTTACAATCTATGAGGTAGAGGGTGACACAAGAGCTTACAATCTATGAGGTAGAGGAGGTGACACAAGAGCTTACAATCTATGAGGTAGAGGGGGTGACACAAGAGCTTACAATCTATGAGGTAGAGGGGTGACACAAGAGCTTACAATCTATGAGGTAGAGGAGGTGACACAAGAGCTTACAATCTATGAGGTAGAGGAGGTGACACAAGAGCTTACAATCTATGAGGTAGAGGAGGTGACACAAGAGCTTACAATCTATGAGGTAGAGGAGGTGACACAAGAGCTTACAATCTATGAGGTAGAGGAGGTGACACAAGAGCTTACAATCTATGAGGTAGAGGAGGTGACACAAGAGCTTACAATCTATGAGGTAGAGGAGGTGACACAAGAGCTTACAATCTATGAGGTAGAGGAGGTGACACAAGAGCTTACAATCTATGAGGTAGAGGAGGTGACACAAGAGCTTACAATCTATGAGGTAGAGGAGGTGACACAAGAGCTTACAATCTATGAGGTAGAGGAGGTGACACAAGAGCTTACAATCTATGAGGTAGAGGAGGTGACACAAGAGCTTACAATCTATGAGGTAGAGGGGTGACACAAGAGCTTACAATCTATGAGGTAGAGGAGGTGACACAAGAGCTTACAATCTATGAGGTAAGAGGTGAGGCACAAGAGCTTACAATCTATGAGGTAGAGGAGGTGACACAAGAGCTTACAATCTATGAGGTAGAGGGGTGACACAAGAGCTTACAATCTATGAGGTAGAGGTGACACAAGAGCTTACAATCTATGAGGTAGAGGAGGTGACACAAGAGCTTACAATCTATGAGGTAGAGGGGTGACACAAGAGCTTACAATCTATGAGGTAGAGGAGGTGACACAAGAGCTTACAATCTATGAGGTAGAGGAGGTGACACAAGAGCTTACAATCTATGAGGTAGAGGGGTGACACAAGAGCTTACAATCTATGAGGTAGAGGAGGTGACACAAGAGCTTACAATCTATGAGGTAGAGGGGTGACACAAGAGCTTACAATCTATGAGGTAGAGGAGGTGACACAAGAGCTTACAATCTATGAGGTAGAGGAGGTGACACAAGAGCTTACAATCTATGAGGTAGAGGAGGTGACACAAGAGCTTACAATCTATGAGGTAGAGGGGTGACACAAGAGCTTACAATCTATGAGGTAGAGGAGGTGACACAAGAGCTTACAATCTATGAGGTAGAGGGGGTGACACAAGAGCTTACAATCTATGAGGTAGAGGAGGTGACACAAGAGCTTACAATCTATGAGGTAGAGGAGGTGACACAAGAGCTTACAATCTATGAGGTAGAGGGGTGACACAAGAGCTTACAATCTATGAGGTAGAGGAGGTGACACAAGAGCTTACAATCTATGAGGTAGAGGGGTGACACAAGAGCTTACAATCTATGAGGTAGAGGGGTGACACAAGAGCTTACAATCTATGAGGTAGAGGAGGTGACACAAGAGCTTACAATCTATGAGGTAGAGGAGGTGACACAAGAGCTTACAATCTATGAGGTAGAGGGGTGACACAAGAGCTTACAATCTATGAGGTAGAGGGGTGACACAAGAGCTTACAATCTATGAGGTAGAGGAGGTGACACAAGAGCTTACAATCTATGAGGTAGAGGAGGTGACACAAGAGCTTACAATCTATGAGGTAGAGGAGGTGACACAAGAGCTTACAATCTATGAGGTAGAGGGGGTGACACAAGAGCTTACAATCTATGAGGTAGAGGAGGTGACACAAGAGCTTACAATCTATGAGGTAGAGGGGGTGACACAAGAGCTTACAATCTATGAGGTAGAGGGGTGACACAAGAGCTTACAATCTATGAGGTAGAGGGGGTGACACAAGAGCTTACAATCTATGAGGAGAGGAGGTGACACAAGAGCTTACAATCTATGAGGTAGAGGAGGTGACACAAGAGCTTACAATCTATGAGGTAGAGGGGTGACACAAGAGCTTACAATCTATGAGGTAGAGGAGGTGACACAAGAGCTTACAATCTATGAGGTAGAGGAGGTGACACAAGAGCTTACAATCTATGAGGTAGAGGAGGTGACACAAGAGCTTACAATCTATGAGGTAGAGGGGTGACACAAGAGCTTACAATCTATGAGGTAGAGGAGGTGACACAAGAGCTTACAATCTATGAGGTAGAGGAGGTGACACAAGAGCTTACAATCTATGAGGTAGAGGAGGTGACACAAGAGCTTACAATCTATGAGGTAGAGGAGGTGACACAAGAGCTTACAATCTATGAGGTAGAGGGGTGACACAAGAGCTTACAATCTATGAGGCAGAGGGGTGACACAAGAGCTTACAATCTATGAGGTAGAGGAGGTGACACAAGAGCTTACAATCTATGAGGTAGAGGAGGTGACACAAGAGCTTACAATCTATGAGGTAGAGGAGGTGACACAAGAGCTTACAATCTATGAGGTAGAGGGGTGACACAAGAGCTTACAATCTATGAGGTAGAGGGGTGACACAAGAGCTTACAATCTATGAGGTAGAGGGGTGACACAAGAGCTTACAATCTATGAGGTAGAGGAGGTGACACAAGAGCTTACAATCTATGAGGTAGAGGAGGTGACACAAGAGCTTACAATCTATGAGGTAGAGGAGGTGACACAAGAGCTTACAATCTATGAGGTAGAGGAGGTGACACAAGAGCTTACAATCTATGAGGTAGAGGGGTGACACAAGAGCTTACAATCTATGAGGTAGAGGGGGTGACACAAGAGCTTACAATCTATGAGGTAGAGGGGTGACACAAGAGCTTACAATCTATGAGGTAGAGGAGGTGACACAAGAGCTTACAATCTATGAGGTAGAGGGGTGACACAAGAGCTTACAATCTATGAGGTAGAGGGGTGACACAAGAGCTTACAATCTATGAGGTAGAGGGGTGACACAAGAGCTTACAATCTATGAGGTAGAGGGGGTGACACAAGAGCTTACAATCTATGAGGTAGAGGGGTGACACAAGAGCTTACAATCTATGAGGTAGAGGAGGTGACACAAGAGCTTACAATCTATGAGGTAGAGGAGGTGACACAAGAGCTTACAATCTATGAGGTAGAGGAGGTGACACAAGAGCTTACAATCTATGAGGTAGAGGGGTGACACAAGAGCTTACAATCTATGAGGTAGAGGGGTGACACAAGAGCTTACAATCTATGAGGTAGAGGAGGTGACACAAGAGCTTACAATCTATGAGGTAGAGGAGGTGACACAAGAGCTTACAATCTATGAGGTAGAGGAGGTGACACAAGAGCTTACAATCTATGAGGTAGAGGGTGACACAAGAGCTTACAATCTATGAGGTAGAGGAGGTGACACAAGAGCTTACAATCTATGAGGTAGAGGAGGTGACACAAGAGCTTACAATCTATGAGGTAGAGGAGGTGACACAAGAGCTTACAATCTATGAGGTAGAGGGGGTGACACAAGAGCTTACAATCTATGAGGTAGAGGAGGTGACACAAGAGCTTACAATCTATGAGGTAGAGGGGTGACACAAGAGCTTACAATCTATGAGGTAGAGGAGGTGACACAAGAGCTTACAATCTATGAGGTAGAGGGGGTGACACAAGAGCTTACAATCTATGAGGTAGAGGAGGTGACACAAGAGCTTACAATCTATGAGGTAGAGGGGGTGACACAAGAGCTTACAATCTATGAGGTAGAGGAGGTGACACAAGAGCTTACAATCTATGAGGTAGAGGAGGTGACACAAGAGCTTACAATCTATGAGGTAGAGGAGGTGACACAAGAGCTTACAATCTATGAGGTAGAGGGGTGACACAAGAGCTTACAATCTATGAGGTAGAGGGGGTGACACAAGAGCTTACAATCTATGAGGTAGAGGGTGACACAAGAGCTTACAATCTATGAGGTAGAGGGGTGACACAAGAGCTTACAATCTATGAGGTAGAGGAGGTGACACAAGAGCTTACAATCTATGAGGTAGAGGGGTGACACAAGAGCTTACAATCTATGAGGTAGAGGAGGTGACACAAGAGCTTACAATCTATGAGGTAGAGGTGACACAGGAGCTTACAGTCTATGAGGTAGAGGAGGTGACACAAGAGCTTACAATCTATGAGGTAGAGGAGGTGACACAAGAGCTTACAATCTATGAGGTAGAGGTGACACAAGAGCTTACAATCTATGAGGTAGAGGTGACACAAGAGCTTACAATCTATGAGGTAGAGGAGGTGACACAAGAGCTTACAATCTATGAGGTAGAGGTGACACAAGAGCTTACAATCTATGAGGTAGAGGAGGTGACACAAGAGCTTACAATCTATGAGGTAGAGGAGGTGACACAAGAGCTTACAATCTATGAGGTAGAGGAGGTGACACAAGAGCTTACAATCTATGAGGTAGAGGAGGTGACAAAAGAGCTTACAATCTATGAGGTAGAGGAGGTGACACAAGAGCTTACAATCTATGAGGTAGAGGGGTGACACAAGAGCTTACAATCTATGAGGTAGAGGGGTGACACAAGAGCTTACAATCTATGAGGTAGAGGGGTGACACAAGAGCTTACAATCTATGAGGTAGAGGAGGTGACACAAGAGCTTACAATCTATGAGGTAGAGGAGGTGACACAAGAGCTTACAATCTATGAGGTAGAGGAGGTGACACAAGAGCTTACAATCTATGAGGTAGAGGGTGACACAAGAGCTTACAATCTATGAGGTAGAGGGGGTGACACAAGAGCTTACAATCTATGAGGTAGAGGGGTGACACAAGAGCTTACAATCTATGAGGTAGAGGAGGTGACACAAGAGCTTACAATCTATGAGGTAGAGGGGGTGACACAAGAGCTTACAATCTATGAGGTAGAGGGGTGACACAAGAGCTTACAATCTATGAGGTAGAGGGTGACACAAGAGCTTACAATCTATGAGGTAGAGGAGGTGACACAAGAGCTTACAATCTATGAGGTAGAGGGGGTGACACAAGAGCTTACAATCTATGAGGTAGAGGTGACACAAGAGCTTACAATCTATGAGGTAGAGGAGGTGACACAAGAGCTTACAATCTATGAGGTAGAGGTGACACAAGAGCTTACAATCTATGAGGTAGAGGAGGTGACACAAGAGCTTACAATCTATGAGGTAGAGGGGGTGACACAAGAGCTTACAATCTATGAGGTAGAGGAGGTGACACAAGAGCTTACAATCTGAGGTAGAGGAGGTGACACAAGAGCTTACAATCTATGAGGTAGAGGTGACACAAGAGC